>CAJVPU010002426.1:0-10643 GCA_910591775.1 Dentiscutata heterogama | reverse complement strand
ATGTCCTTTTCCTCCGGTTTTGGCGACCCGGCGGTTCGGCTGGTGTGTCCCCCCTTCAAGGACCTGGTCGCTCGGTTATAAAAAATATATATATAACAAATCATATGACTAATAGTAAAGAAAATATTTTTTAAAGATATCTTGGCACTCACTAGGCTGATTTTGACATTTTACCCACCATTAGATGCATCTTGATGAGCTCTACAAAAGTTTCTTAAACCAGAAAGGTAATTAACTTAATATAAAAAAGGTTTTAAATATGCATACACCATATTCACAAATCTCTAATTTTTATAAGTAATCTGTATCATATTTTACTATGATCTCTCTTTAGATGACTTATAGATTGCCAATTAAATAGATAACCAAAAGTTATACATATGGCTAGTTATATCCTCATTTGTAAAAACTAAAGAGTTTAAATAAGCAATCTTCTAGTTAGATTGTAGATATAGTAGTGTAGAACCCAAAAATAAATAAACTATTTAAATAGATAATCAAAAGTTGTATGTGTGGCTAGTTGTACTTCTGTTGTAACTAAAACTTAACTTCTAATAAAAAGTTATAGCTATAGAGATTATTTTTAACACCAAAAAAAAAAAAAATATTAGTAAAATAAATTAAGTTTGATAACAACTAAAAAGTTCTAAAACTATAAACTAAAAATTATTAATAATCTTAAAATTAAAATCTAATAATAAATATAATTTAGTCTAGGTAGTTGGCGTCCTGGTATAGAAAAAATAGAACTACTCCAATATTAGTTATTAAAAATGTATCTTTTAGAATATATATTATCATATATCTTAACTTCACAAGAATAACAAAGCATATAGGCTCAAGACTAATTTTTTGTAATAAGAAATGAAATAATCTACAAAAAAGACAAGCATAAAATTAAGCATCTATTAAGAGTAATTTAAAATTATAAAGTTAAACCAATTTTATATCTAATTCATACTTATTTATTAAAAGGATACTTCAGAATTAATATAATGTTTTATAAAGTTCAAGACAAATATTACTGGCTCCAAATGTATACCGATATCCAAAAGTTTATTTGTATTTGTAATGCCTATTAAAGAAGAGACAAAAATTTAGCAAAATCTCTATTATATTCAATTCTAATAAAAGCTCTATTTTTTAAAATTAGGATTGATATTGTAGAACCTTTATCTATAACTCTACAAAGAAATAGGTATAGTATATAGTAGTCTTAACTGACTATATGACTAAATAGTCTAAAGCTAGAGCAATAAAATATACAAATACTCAGGATATAGCTGACTTCTTATATGATGATATAGTATATCATCACAGGTGTTCTCAATATCTGCTTTTGAATCAGGGAGCACATTTTCAAACAATCTAATAGATGAATTTTTAAAAAAATTCTCTATTAAACATCATTATTCTATGCCTTATTATCTATAGACAAATAGATTAGTAGAATATTTTAATCAAACACTCTGTAAATCTATAGCTAAACTTGTAACTAATATTAAAGAATAGGACTCATTAATATCTTTAATATTATTTGCTTACTGAACTGCCAAACAAAACATAACTAGAATAACTCCACTTTTTTTGATGTATAGAAGAAAAGCCTGTTTTTCAATTCATTATAGTAAAACGAAAGAATTATTAAAAAACATATTTCTACAAAGACTTTTTGAATTAATAAAAGTCTTACCTCAAGTAAGATACAACATTGTTAAATATATTGAAAAAGTACAAGAAAGTGTGAAAGAGAAGTATAATAACAATTACCTTCTATAGAAGAAATAAAGAAAGAAGAAATAGTATTAGTATATAAAGCATTCTAACAATATTCAAAAAGTTATAAACTCTATTCTAAGTAGAAAGGCTCTTCATTATTTATAAAGTACTACAAAAAGATGTGTATAAATTATATATTATAGAAGTAAATATAATAAAGGCTCCTATTAATAAAAAGCTAATAAAGAAGTATTATACTAGATAAGAAAATAGAAAAAGGTAAGTCAAAATGAAAAAAAATATGAATTAACTAGAATTATCTTTTTATTATTATAATGATATAATGATTGTTATATTTGTTTGTAATATCTAAATTAAATAAACTATAAGCTTATTTCTAAAAATTATAACTAGACTTTGTTCAAGCATCACATTGAAAGAAATTATAGCAATATTAACTACTATAATATTAAAAGTGAATGAATATGTATTAGAACACAAGCCAATTATATATGCTAAAATAATAATAAATTATGCTATTGGTATATATATAAACTATTGTATTGAAACTGCAATTTTTTCTACATATATATATATGGCTTGGAATAAGAATATCATACTTGAAGCTAAAGTACTTGAAGCTCCTAAGTGCTATATTGAATTGGCTGAAAAATATATGATTTCTGATTCACAAAAATAATCTAATACATGTATCAAAGATGCTTGTAATACAAAAGAAAATTGGCTTAATAAAATAGCTAGTTTAGAGAATAATAAAATTAAAAAAAAAAACAATTCTTGAATACTGATAAAGTTATTAAATTATTGGCAATATTACAATATCCTGATAGAATATACACTAAAAAAATTATTAGTATAAAATTAATTTTAAAGCTAATTAAAGATTATTACAAGTTGATTTTACTTAAACTAAACAGATATATTGTTTTCAAGCAAGCTAAATAGAAATGTTTCTACTTTAACAATAACACTTATCCAGACAATATTAATTGGTTCTGAAAACATTATGATTCAGAAAAATATTTTATTGGGTGAGTAAACTATAAATATAATGATGAATAGACAAAAGTCTATATAAGCTGTAATCTTGTCAGAGGGTTTTTTTCAATCATTTCAAAACAAGCATACAAATATGCATTCGGAAGCTTAGTAAAAATAAAATTGCAAGACATTTTGTTATTAGTGAACAAGAAATACTCAAGAAAGTAACTGACACTGCAGATTTCAAAAGTTATAAATTTAAAATAGTAGATTATACAAATCTTAAAAACTCATTCCAGCTTTAAGAATTATCTGGCTTGGAATAGTCATCATAATGGCAAAAAATTTGCAGATAAAGAATTTTGCAAGAAAGTAAAAGAATTTTAGTCAAAGTCATATAAATCAAACAAGTGCTATTGCACTTAAATTAATTATAATCTAGGCAAAATACAAAGATAAATTAATATTTATTAGGATTAATTAAATTAAAACAAAATATATATAATTAAAATAGTATATAAATGATAAAAATATATATTACTAAAATATAACTCTTTTCACTGATCTTTGTAATCAAATTCGAAGCAAAAGAAAAACTGAAAATAGAATACAACTCTACTAAGACAACACTAAGTATAGTCTTAAGGAAAAAAAAAAAGCACAAAAAACCAAGTAGAGTTTTCTAGAAAGCTTTTGTGCTACAAAAACTTGGGCTTACAGTATACAAAAAAAAACCAAGCTGTCGACTAAATTTTGAACTTTTTTTAAAAATTTTAGGAATCTGCCTCTCACTCTATTAGGGTTGGGGCATAGAACTTAGGGGCATGCCCTGGGGGCATGCTTAGAGCATGCCCTTTGACCGAATGGCATGCCCCTATCATGTGATTTTAGATAAAATGTGATTGGCCAATTTATGTCAATCAAAATGTATATTAATCTTATATACGTAATGCAATTAATATAAATTTATCTTCCCAATTATGAATTAGTTTTTAAAAATTCCTTCACAAATAAGAATAAGCCTGCAAAAAAAAAAGAGTAACTTTGTAGTCCTGAATAAGGGCTACAAAGTTACATTTTTGTTTTTTGTCATGAAGTTTATTCAAATTTTAACAGTATCTAACATGCTAATACAATACTGATACACGCCCTCAGGACCATAGTAAAAAAAAAGGCAGATTGTACACTCAGAGAGCGTGTATTTAAAGGGATTAAAATTTATAATCATTGTATTATTTGGAGCCAAAAGGAATGCACACTTAGAGGAGTTTTTCATATACTGTGCAATTAGAGGGTGTGACTATATTTTGTATCAGCTATTTTACTCTTGACATATGATTTTCTAAATTGAATTTAGTAGGCTAGATTTGTTAGCCATAAACTTAACCAAATTTAAAAAATTTTATTTAAATAAATATAAGAAATTTAGATTTCAATTTTTAAATAGCTTATAAAAGTTTAATCGCTTTGAATTACTATAAGAGTATATTACTATTTATTTAAACTTAGTTGTGCTCTTTAATTAGAGATTGTATCCATCAAGAAAATATCTATCCTGGTATTATTAAATTATCTGGTTATCCGGGTAATTTGTTATCACTATATAATAAAATGTCTACCCAGGTACAATCTCTACTCTTTAATACGTAGTCAAAAATAATATCTAAATATGGTTAATGCTACAATAGATTTCAAGCTAATATACGCTAATACATATATACTTATGATACATACCATAATTGGGAAATGTATCAAGTATTATGCTAAGGATTGGAATCAGTTAAGTCGACTACTATATTTAGTCGACTAAACATAGTAGTCGACTAAACTGATTCCAATCCTTATATTATGTATCCAGATAATTTTTCCTGTCATTTCTGAGTAATATAATGATCGAATTTGGTAACTTGCAAATGAATAGCCAAAATGCAAGTGATGGTTATAGTTCCAGGTTTTGTATTTTTAAAAATACCATAAATATGTAGGGCTCATGCAATATCATGCAAGGTCTCCTTTAGTAAAAACAATTCAAATTTATTATTTCCCCATTAGTAGAAACAAGAAATTCTATACAGATAAGTCTTGCATAAAAATCATATATTAAAATTTATACCTTTTGCATTTTAAGCCAACTGGATCAACCCAAGAAGTACGTATAATCGCATTATATCTTCTTTAGTAAAAACAATTCAAATTAATTATTTCCCTATTAGTAAAAACAAGAAATTCTACGTATACAGATAAGTCTTGCATAAAAATCGTATGTTAAAATTTATACCTTTTTTGTATTATGCATTCCAAGCCAACTGGATCAACCCGAGAAATATAATCACATTATTAAAATTTTAGGATTGTTTTTTGGAGGGCATACCTTATAATAATAGATTACAAATAATTTGTAATAAATAAGAATTATAGATCACAAATAGTTTGTAATAAATAGGAATTATAGATCACAATAAAGATATAAATTTGTAAATTCTGTACCTTTTTTGTATTATCCAACTAAATCATCTTGAATTGTGTGATTAAACTCGATTGTTGTTTTTAGGAGAATGCAGTAGATCGTAAATAGTTTGTAAAAAAAGAGAACTATAAGTCACAGCAAAGATGTAAAATCTAAAATATATTTAAACAGTGTTTTTGATCTTAAATTTTCCATAGTTCGAATAACTATTTTCGTTAAATTTATCAAAAAAATAAAGCTCCAAAATACTTATCTTTCTAAAATCAAATCTTCAAAAAAAATTTTTTAACTTGGCAAAAGCTGTTAATTCCGTTAATATTCAAATTCCTTCTGGATTTGCTCTGCCACTTCCAACACAAAGTAATCACTGGTCAGGTTTTTATCGTTCTACTACAAAAAGAGCAGGTAATAGATATGTTGCGAAATGTAGTTATTGTTTGACTTAACTAAGTGGCAAGGCTGTAAAGCTTCATGGTCATGTTTTTCAGTGTAGCAATTGGCCTCCTACCGAAAGAGCTAAATACATTCAAAAGGTTAATGAAGAAACTGTTGTACCTCGTAAATGCACAAGTAATTATGTTGATAATGAGGAAAAAGATTCACCTGAATCATCTACTAAACAATCTACTCATGATGATGTTCATGATGATGATAATGCACAACAGCTACCTGTACCTCGCCAAAATACAATTCTTAATTGATGTGCTCAGCCTTTGTCACAAATGGAGTCTGAAAAACTTAATAAAAAGCTTTTAAAATCTATTATCCATGGCAATATTTCTTTTTCTTTTGTTGAAAATCCATATTTTCAAGATTTTCTTTATGATTTAAATCCCTCATATAATTCATCTTCCTGAGACATGATTAAAGAATATGTTCTAACTGAAATGTTCCCAAACCATATTCAAAATAAGCTAGAAACCCTATCAACTCAAACAAACCTTACAATTTCTCTTGATAGATAAACAGATAATTCTGGAAACTCTATATATAGATTTATGAGAATCAAGAAACAGTATTAGATATTCTTGATTTGTCTGCACACCACCATACAGATGAATTCCTTAAAGATAAAGTAAAGGAAGTTCTATCTACAAATGGTGTTAAATTGACTTCTGTTATCGCCTGTGTTACTGATAACCTCTCGAATATGGGCAAAATGAGACAGCTACTTAATGTAAAAATTTTATTTCATATTATATATCATATAATTTCATATTTATATATAGGTTTTTGCCTTGAAAATGACCTTACAGAACGTAAGGTCATTTTCAGAGCAAAAACTTTATATAAAAAATACCTAAAAACTTACATCTTATAAAATTTAGAAAGAAAATCCTCACATACTCTCTATTCGCTATTGCTTGTATGTTTTCAATTTAATTGTCAAAGATGTTTCTGGTTTTTGTGATGTTATAAGTATATGTAAAAAGAATCAAAAACTTATCAATTTTTTTAATTCATCACATATCTGGCGTCAGAAGTTACAAAACTGGCAGAAGGAGCAAGAAATCGAGCATTTCTTGAATATATTTTGTGAAACTAAATGGTATTCATTAGCTAAAGTATGCATAGGTGTTGCAGTATATGAGCAAGGTTTTTGGTATTGCCTCTTATTAAGTGAAACTTCATGTTCTAAATATCCTGAAATAGAAAATGTAATAGTTAAAAATATTATTCGCGATAGATATCATTTTGCGAATAATGATACATTAACAACGGTAATAAAACCAATCATCGATGCTATAGGAAGGCTAGAATCAAATAACACCACTCTAGCTGATATTTTCAAAGAACTTATATATATTCATCAACAAATAACTCAACTTGAAGTTCTTATTAATGGTTTCAAAACACATGTGCTTGCTTGCATTAGCAAGCATGCAAAAAAATTTGATAGTGATATTTTTTTCATTGTGCTTTTTCTTTCTCCAGCCTATAAGAATCTTGCAATGTCCAAAAAAATGAATGGTGATAAAATAATCGAAGCTTCAATTGCTTTGACTAAAATCTGAAGGTTTGAAAAAAGAGAAGCAAGTATGTTATATAAAGAATTGATTGGTTACAAGAACAATGATCCTCTATTCGACAAAATTTCCCTTGATTCTTCTCAATCTCTATGATTATTCTGGACTAAATTTACTAAAAATTTTCCTGTTTTATATTATTTTGCAATAAAAGTTCTTTTCATTGTTCCCATAGAGCCAGTTGTGAACAACTATTTTTATCATTAGGATTAATTAAATCCAAAACAAGAAACAGGTTAACTCCTAATAATCTTTTAATTCTTGGGTAGCTTAGAAGTGAACTTAAAAAAGCTGTACTTTCAAAAAAGCAAAGTAAAAATAAAACCACCGCAGAGCCTTCAACTAGAAATAATAAAAATGTTGATATTTTCTTCAATGAAGAGAATGAACAAATAGAAAAAATTGGATAAAGAATTAGATGAAATTATAGTAAATATGGATGAAATGTATGTCATGAAGGAATTTTTTAATTTTGAAGTATTTGAAAGTAGGAATAAAGACTTGGAACAAAGTAATATGCTGGTGGAGGACAATTAGTCTGTTGATGATATTATTAATCAATCGATGAACTAAAAATTAGAATAAATAGCCATTAAATATTATCATTATATTGTATAACAAATATATTACTATAATAAAACCTAATAACTAAATTGTAATTATAGTTGCCGTCCAAATAGTTATAACTATTGATTCAAATTGGATATATCTGAAATTTTGTCCCAAATCCCAATTCATAAGGTAAGTTTGGGACAAGTTCTATGGCTTTAACTAGTTCCAAATAGTGGTTAATACCCTAAAAAGTCCCAAAGTCCCAAACTAATTAGAACTATAAATGTAATCACTATTATTAGTAAGCATTAATAAGTAAAGACAAGTTTGACAAATTTAATTAACTAGACAATAATTTATACTAACTGATTTTATAAATAATTTTTTATAAATATCAGTCATAACATATCTGCACTTTAAAGCTTTTTGAGAACATAATGCAGTAATGTTCTATTTAAAAAATGAATCATAAAGAATAGTATTTACTTACAGAAAAATCTTAAATAACCAATATACTACGAAAGTAGTACTTAACGATTTATTACTATGAAATTAGCTAACTAAGAAGCATTTCAAGCAACCTTGCCTATTGAGTTTAATAGTTAAATAGATCGACCAATTAAAATCTATATAGGGGGCATGCCCAGGGCATAGAGAGCATGCCCCAGGCAAAGGCATGCCCAGGGGGCATGCCCCGAAAATTTGCTATACCCCCAGCCCTACACTCTATACTGCAGATCATCTAAACAACAAAACAAACATATATGTCAAAACAGAAATAAACAAACAAACAAAATAGTACAGATATAGTCTAAAATAGGTTATATAAAACCAATAAGCAACAAACACATACTCAGATTTAGACATCTTAATAAACAATTATTAGCAAAATAAACAAACAAACAGACATATACAAAGTCGACTATATTATAGTTTCTAGAAAATTCAAAATAAAAATAACTCAATATCTAAAGATAAGCATATACCAAAGTATGAGAGCAGAAAAATTAAAAGTTTTCACAACAGCCTCACAAAGTGAGCAACAAGAGATCTACAAAAAACTCAGCCTCTTTACACTTAAGTTAGATAGAAATATAGCAAGTTACCTTGAATATAAAAATCTGAGCTTATAATAGCAATTTGTTATATAATAGATGAGTACAAGTGGATAGAAAGTAAAAAAGACCAAGAAAAAAAGCTTACAATTGAGGAGCATATATTATTAGAGGATATGACAGAAGTCACAATGAAAATAAAACAGATAACACAAGAAGAAAAAGCAGTAATCTCATATAATAATCAAGTGAAAAATACAAATATAGACATCGATACAGTAGAAAATTTTAAGAGAAAAAGGGAAAAAGAAGATAGTGGAGAAAATAACACTATCAAAAAAGAGAAAAAAAGTATTAGTGTTAAATTAGCAGAGATATCACTAAATGATAGTAAAATAGATATCCTTAAAAAAGACACTTCTCTAGATGCTGAGAACAAAGCAATATTACTATATATTGAGTGTAGGCAAGCCAATTATAGTACACAAGTAGTTAAGGAATGAGTATCTTTAGTCAAGAAGAAAAAGCTATTCAATGAAAAGATAGCTGATACCAAGTTAGAAGAGAATATATATAGCTTTATGTGGGCACCAATGAATAAGATAGTACAGAACAATATAAAAACAAATCTGAGCCCATTTTCAAGTATAGAAAATAAAAAGTGTAAACTCTTCCTAACCATGTGGGACCTTTCAATTGAAACAAATACTGCAAGAGTAAAAGAATACTTAAAGTATTATGGCAAAATAAGGATATTAGAGTGGCATAATCGAAAAAGGTCCAAAGTAGCATATATCAAAATTATATTTAAAAGAAGAGAGCAGAAGAATAATTTACAAAATGTCTAGGTACTGTATTTCAAAAGAGGAAGAACATGTAGAATCACAGTAGGCAAATTTAACACAGAGGAATTAAATGCAAAAAAAGAGTTCAGACTAAAATTAAAAAAAGTTCCATGAGGAGCCTCAAAAGCATTACTCTTAAGACAACTGAAGAGTCTCAAAGTCAAAATAGTTAGCATCCCTGAAAACAGTTATGGCAAACAAAGAAGTATTGCGTTTGTGTACTTCACATCACTAGAAGATCTAGTAAAGGCAAAAACATTAACCCCCAACTATTTTAATAATAAGTTAGAATAGAGCGAAAACAAAAAGTACAACTTATTAAGCTTGATCAAAGAGAATAGATATAAGGCAGAAATATTAAAAAATGATAGAATTCTACAGAATTCGTATTCAAACAGGCAAAAAAAACATCATAGATATAAGCCTGGAGTAAAGTACTAAAAAAAAAACTACAGTAGCAATACTCAGAACAGTAAAGCAAGTAGTACTAAGAGATCTCAAAGTAATATGAGAAGGCTACTTAATAGAATAGAAAACATACCAATAAACAAACAAGATATTCAGCTATATGGAATTGCAACAGGCTCAAATAGAGAAGAATTAGGTAAAAGAAAAGAAAAAAAAGTAGAAAAAAGCAAAAAAATAGAAATCGAGAAGTTACTAGCAGAAATGCAAGAAAAATTTAAAGCAATAGAACAGCTACTGGCTAAACACTCCTAAAATTACACTAGTTGAATTACAAACAAAAGGGTTGAAAGATACCCTAATAACTAAAATACAGAATCAAACAAAAATAATAAAGCAAACAAACTTTAAAATACTTAGAATAGGTTTTCATAATATTAATAGGTTAAAAACAAATGAGTAAAAACTTTTAGCAATAGCAAAGCTAGGAAAAGATAAGAGATACGATATAATTAGAATAGCTAAGACAAATATAGAAAAAAGAGAAGTGAAATAGTTCAAAACAGAACAA
>CAJVPU010002425.1:0-10644 GCA_910591775.1 Dentiscutata heterogama | reverse complement strand
TATTATAAAAACTAATTTTGCAAAAAAGTAATTCTTATTTTCAAATATAATTGTACAAAGTTTTATTTAAATATTTTGGCATTTTAAAAAAGTAAATTAGAGCTAAAAAAGTGCAAAAATGCAGACAAATTTGCCTGCATTAGTTTACATATTAAGGAATAGAGTGGAAGTATGCATGTATTGATAATATATTAAAAAGCAATTTGATTTTAGAGACTTTTAAGTAGTTTAATTTAGGGTTAGTAAAGTTGTATATAATTTTTTAATTGTTATTAAAGTATAACCAGGAGGCTTTTTAGTTAATCAAATAAAAGAATAGTAACCATTCTTGGATACAATATTGTAAAGACTACAGAGCAATATGTATACTTTGTAAATTAGTTTGATAAATTGTCTGGTAGGGCTTTTAATAAAACATTTTTTCTATAATAAGATAGAGTATAGGTTTTGAGGATTACTATGGTTAAAGTATAGAGTTAGAAAGGAGAGATGGTTATTAGCAAGTAAATTTGCAAGATTGTTGAAGGAGTTGTCAGAGTGTACTTGAACTTTATAGAAAGAGAGTTGTATATTAAAAGCTTTTAAAATATTAAAAATTGTGTACTAGATAGGCCAGAAATTAAATTTAAAATATTTAGAAGAGTGTAGTAATATAGATAAAAGCTTGTTGATTTGAAAATAACAGATTGTGAGTCAGTAAATATTTCAATATTAGAATTATAATAAAGTGTTAAAATAGCAGCTAATATTGCTAGTAGTTCAGCTTTATAAGAAGAAGGCTAGTTATAAATTTGTGCAGAAAAATTGTGAATAATGTGGTTGTTATGAACTTAAACCTAGCTAATATCTATTAAGTATTGGTTGGTTCCAAGTTGTTTAACTAAACTATTTGTATAGAAAGTGGATTGATTTTGAGATAAATTAGCAAAAGTAAACTAAGCAAGTTTTAGGGAGGTATCATTGTTCTAAAAAATAGCCAGAATAATAAAGTCAGTAATATTAATAGTAAATAGAGATAGTATATTAGAAGAGTATTTAATATTAGTAGAGCAGATAAGGTTAATATAGTTGACATTAAAGTTGAGCAGTTTGTTGGCTTTTTTTTTGTCTAAATATTAGGTAGAAAGAATAGCTAATACTTCTAAAATACAATAGCTAGATATGTAATTAAAGTTAAGATTGCAACCTTGATAGAAAATACAAGAGATAGAAGATAATAGATAGTTGAAGTATTAATATTGTATTGCTGGTGTATTATAAAGATAGTGCTGGTTTGGAGAAAAGTTCTGTAAACTTAACTGATAATAATATCTTTATTATAGTATATAAGAACTCAGCATTTGTAAGTTTTGAAAAGTATGTTAGTTTGAAGAGTAAATAGATTAATGCTAGTATGTTAAAAGTTAGTTAAGATAGTTCAATATAGTTTATTGTCAAGAATAGTATCTTCAAAATAAGTAAACCAAAGTGATTTTTCTTTTTAGAAATATGTAAAAGTCTAGAAAATAAATGTAACCAGTCTAAGAAAGTATTGTTATCAAATAAGCAAAGCTGTTTGAGATAGAGAATATTTTTGTATCAAAGTTGTTGTTTGAAGGTGTTGTATTTGGAGTAGTCAAAGAGAATATTTTTAAATAAAGTGTTATTGTCATTTATAGTTTTGGGCTAAGAGATATTAAGATAGAAGTTTATAGAAATATATAAGTAATTAAGTTGTATAATTTTAAAGATCATAGAATGTTTATATAGACTATTGATAATAGAGTAAAAGATATTAGAATATTAGTATAGACCAAATATTATTTTGAAGTTGCTAGAGACAAATATAAGTTGTTGTACCAAGAGTGAAGGTATTATTAATACAAATAAAAAAGTTGCTGATATGGTGTTGGAGTTGTATATCCCAAATATTGTGAATATTATATAAATTGTAATTAAGAAGAGTACTGTTAGGAGTAGAGCAAGAGAGGTGTGCTTTGTGTTTGGCAATAGTAAAATATTTATCAAGGATTGTATTGTATATAAAAAAAGAAATAACAATATTATAAATTCGATATTTAATAGTAGAGATAATAATAGTATTAATAATATAAGTAATTTGCTTGCTGATAATGTTCTTGATACTAGTAATATTAACTAAATGAATAGCTTCATCTTGGATAAGTTTGATTTAGAAGGTTGTTTGTTATTAAGAGTAAACCAATATTCCAAAAACTTGAAAGGCTAGGAAAGTAAAATAGATTGAAGATTGAAGTTAAAAAATAAAAAGTTTGATGAGATTTGGTTTGTAATAAATATAGATTTGGTAGTGTTAACTTGAATATCTGCTATGATATAGAAGAAGGCAATATTAACAATTTTATTGAGTTGTGCTTTGTATTGTGCAATCTATAACATGTTATTTATATATACTAGAACAAATACAAAGATATTAAAATAATTTATAGAAAAGTATAAGAGATTGGTTTGTCAGGAAATGAGTTATATAGAATATAAAACTATATAAAAACTTAATTTGTATAATAATAAATAAATATAAATTATATACAAGAATAAAAGCTTAAACAGTTTATTATCTGCAATCTAAACCTACCAGAGTAGCCAAGACTTACTTAGATTTGGAAACTTTATATAAATCTGATAAGTTTTAAATAAGTATAAAATTTTATAGTAATACTATAAAATATATAAGAAGTAAGTTGTTTGTAATATAAAATAATTTAATATAAATTAATAGTTATAAGTATAATAAAGTTAAAGAAGAATTATATAAATTTAAAATAAAAGTAATAATGTAAGTTAAGTAGTAGTAGTAATAGTAAAAGAAAAATTAAAAAGAAATTATAAATAATAAATATTAAAAAATAAAAAAAATGCTTAGTATATATGGGCTAGATGCTGAGAAAAGTGACCAAATTGACTATTTTTTTAAAAGATATTTTTTTTACATAAATCAATTTAGAATAAGATTAGAATTATTTTTTACTTAAAACACAAAAGTAATTGTATTAGTAAAATTTTGCTATATTGCTCTTTAAAGTTTGCATTTTCATATAATTTATTATAAGATTTACAACATAAAAATTGATTTTCTAAAGATCTTTTGTTTTGTCAATTTGGTCCCTTTTCTTAGCACCAAGCCCATATAGTCAGTATCTGTCATAATAGTGCACTGGGTCTAATATTTTACTAGTAAAATTGAATATACAACACTGCAGTATTATATGCTTTAACTACTAAACTACAATAATAAGATAATTTGTTTATTATTTAGTTATATGTAGCTTATTTGAAGAGAAATAATAATACAGTATAATCTTAAACTAGCAAGTAAAATAGGCAGTTTTTAAATTGTATTATAAAAATAACTAGCATAACTAGAATAATTTTTTTTTTTTGTAAAAATATAAAAAAAAACTAAAAAAATAAAGTTACAGAAATTATTTTTTAATTTATTAAATTTTGATATTATAAAAAATTTTTAAAGTTAACTGTTTTTACTAATAAAGCTAAAAATTTAATCACTATAATTCTGGTAAAATTATTATAATTCTGACCAGAATTATAATTTAAATTTTTAAATTTTTTTAAAAAATATTATTTTATACTATATTAGCCAATTATATAGCTTAATTTTTATATAAAGTTACACATATGACCATAAAATTTGGCCACTATTTTTTATACTTGCTGGTTTAAGGTATTTTGCACTATATATTTGTTAAAAATTACTATTTTTTTAAAAAAAACTTTGGTAAAGATTTTAAAGAGTATAAGATAAAACAGTTGAAATAAAGAAGTAATATATTGATTTGTTTTGTTAATAATAGAATAAAGTTAAAAGTATATTATTTAAAAGCAAAAGAGAATTTAAGGAGAAAGAAAAAGTAAATTTGAAATTTTAGATATTTGAAAATTTAAAAGAAAAAGTTTAGTTTTAATTGTTGGAATTTGAAGTTTTTTTGAAATGTATTGTATAGCTTGAGGAAGATAAGATTGGTAATATTAAGAAAAATTAAATAAGTAGAGAATTGTATAATATTAAAGTAGGCTATAATATTAGCAAAATGATGAGGGTTTGTTATATAAAAAAGTATGTTGTAATGCATTTTTGAAATTAAAGTTGGTTATATTATCATTTATAGCAGCTTGGTTTTGAAATTTCATTCTTAACACGAACTGCTACAGGAGACATAGATCCAATGTTAGCAATATATATGTCATACGTCGGAATGAAATTAGTATAGATTTAGAATGATTCCGAATAAACATAGCCTGAGTCGTTAAAGAATTCCAATTCAACTTACAACAAAATTATGAGTATTCCAAATTATTTCATCGAGTACATTGTTTTGGAATTTAAGTCACCTTAAGATAGGGTTTATTCATAACACAGTGCATTGCAAATTAATTAAATTTAAAAGCATGACACCAAGTTTTTATATCTATGATTAGTGGGATAGCAACTATTCCTACAAGGTGGATAATTTTAATATTCGGTCATTAGTTGCAAACAATTAAAAGTGAGATAAAAAAAAATAAATATAGAAGATTTGTATTTTATCTTGGCAATATATAGGGGTAAGTCAGTAGAAAAGAGACAAATTTTTTCTAAGTAAAGTTTTTTCTAACTTTAAGCTTAAACATCTAAGCAATTATCTTATCAAATTTAATATTTTTTTTATTTTATTTTATATATAATTTCAAAATTAAAATAAAAAAATTTTTAGCAAATTTAATTAAATATTTGTTGAGATATTTAAATTTAAAAATTAAAAAATTTACTAAAAACGATTTGTCCCTTTTCTACTGACTCAACCCCATATTATGATTTATTGAATTTAAATCAACTTAAGTTGCAAATATAGAATCGACTTAAGTTGCTTTTAAATTTCCAACCTAAGTGGATTCAAAATCTACAATAATTTCATTTTGACGTACGATAAAGAAATACAGTACATTATACATAAGTACAAGTCATATTTTAATAATATTGAACATCGAACCAATATTTAAAAAAACTAAAAAATTAATACACTAAATTAGATATTCGGACATTCAATAAAATATTCAATTTTTTGAAGATATTCGGATATTTAAAAAAAAATCGAACAAATGAATTCAGTTTACTCTGGCTATACCGACATCTGGATATGACATCTGACTATAACAAGATTTTTAAAATCCTGAGCCATATACATGATATGAAAATACTTCTTATTAGACTGACTTAAGGATATATCGGTTATTTCTTTATTGTTAAGAGTGTAGACATAACCAGCTGCCCATGATAAAAATTTTGCTGGTCATTCAATTTCAAGATCAAGTGTGATACGAAAGAAATGCAAAAAAATCATACAAAAAAACTGTTCTAGCTCAAAACATTCCCCATGAAACTACTTTCTATGCACAAACAAAAAATTTCTTTAAGAATTTTTGGTATTACGTAACTCCTTATCCCCTAACATAATAACGAAATCTGATTAAGTTTGTAACGTTACAGTTAAATATAAAACTACATTTTGCAATGCATAATTAGAATTCCACCGGAGTATCATGCAAATTATTTAAAAAGAGAACGAAAAACCAGTTATAACTCAAAATTTTACTCAAAAAACTGCCTTTTACAAAAGTTTTTTCTTAAAATTTTATTTTTGGCATAAATAGAGCACTTTTTAACCTTCTAATGCAAAAATCTTTAGAATAAGTTTTAGGTTGATAATACATGCTAGATCCTAATTTTTTAAAAAAATTGACAAAATTAGCAAAATACAATATAAGTTAGAATTAATGATAGGTGATATAAAAATAATGGCATTTGTAGGAAAAATTTGTATTAAATTATATGAATAAATAACAATAAACTTAAGGAAAAAAAGCTTAATTAGAATTAATTTCATTCAAATTTTTTACTCGCATAAACACGAATCATAGGATAATAAGAGTTTAACTCTCTTATCTCCTCTGTTGCCGTTTTACAAAGCTCATCGTACTCTTCGGAAGTTACTTGTAATGTATTCATTAATGGTGTCTTCAAGTCTCTCATTACACGCATTGAGTTATCTACCGACTAAAAAACAGATGTGATATTACGATATTAGTAAAATTAATTATTTAGCTTGAAATTTAAAAAATTGATTACCACTTCTCCAAGCCTTCCACTCTCTTTACCATAATATACATTTTTTTCTTCCTGATTTATAATTTCAAGATTTCCTTGCTCTGTTACATATTTTCGTAATTTGTAGCATGCATTTGCATCTCCGCCTCCTTTACTCAAAAAAGTACACACTTTGTTATAGAAGCAAATATATGAATATTTCAACTATACTTTTTAAAGTGAATAATAAAATAAGTAAATAGAATAATTACATCCTGCAAAAAGACGCTCTCCAGCAGGTCCAGTCCGTTTCACTAACGGATCTAATTCTGTCAACTTTATGAATTACATGTAATGGTTATGTTTTTATATCATTAATAAAACCATTATTTTCATAATTCAAATCACTTTGTTTTATACATGCCTCTAAATATCCACCAGGTTTCAACACTCTCACCATTTCATTCACCACATATGGCCATTTTGATTCCGGATATCCAGTAAATAATAATCGATGGTAGATAAAATCAAACACATTATCTTCAAACGGAAGCCCTCCAAATACGTTTGCCTGAACAAATGAAACATTACGTGGTTTTATTTTTAAAGGTTGATGTGGTGTCATGTCCAAGCCTATAAATTTGGCATTCTGATAGGTTGTTGCCTAATACAATTTGAATTTTAATTATGTGAGAATTCTATATAATTAATTAATAAATTAATTATAAAAATATATCTTAGTATACCATTTCAAGTGTCCAAGAAGCTGCGCCACAACTAACAATAATTATGATACTTTATTATTATGCATGAAGATAATAATAATAATAATAATAATAAAAACTCGACGATTTCTTGCATACCCAACATCGAGAACTTGAGCATTTGCATCAGGGTCACTTAAAATGTGTTCAACAGGTGAAGAGAAATTGTTCTGCCATACATATCTATATTTCATTAATAAAGTTTATTATTATTATTATTATTATTATTATTATTATTATTAAATATATAGTATAATAATTAGCGATTAAATATAACGATAAGTATGAACAGAATTTCATTTACCTAAACAAGAAATGCTGAGTATGTAATCTATCACTTTCTTCGTCATCATTAGGCAATGGATACTGTACACCATCGACATTGTGAAATCTTCTACCCTCAATAAACTTAAAAAATGCACTTTGGTCATTTGTATTAGCATTACTTGTATCGTCGGCGTGATATTTTTTATCATGATCACTAGTGCCTTTTTTACTGAGTAAACATTTTTTTAAGCAATTACCCATAATTTTATTTGGCCCGATATTTTTATTTCAATTTTTCAAATTTGCAGATTTAAAATGCAAACTTGCTAACACAGTAAATAAACAAAATCGAAATCTAAACCTAATATAGAAACTAAAAGATTAGATACGATGACTGTACAATGCACCGTAGGTGCACAAAGTGACATGTTTTGTGTTCTAATATTTTAGTGTTCTGGTGCTCTATTGTTTTATTACCATAAAATGGGGTCCCATTAAAGCCGCATGCACCTATTTGCGTGGGTAATACAACCTAGGTGCACATACATACGTACATACATACGTGGGTTCATAGGAGGACATTCGTATGAATGTAAATTAATTGCCCCGGTAACTTTTTATACACTTTAAAGTTCTTTTTGAGAGCGTAAAGTTTTACCAATAAAAAATACAATTTTTATTTTTAAAATTAGCTTCGCAAGAGCGTAAATATTCACTGTGCAAAATATATTAGTTAACAGAAAGGCTGGGTGAAAACCTTGTTAAAATAAGTTAATAAAGTATAGGAATGTTAAAATTAAATAGTTAGAATAGTGTTAAAATAAAGAAGAATAAAATTATAGAAGTGAATATTGATAATAGTAAAAAGAAATTTAGAAAAAAGAAAAAAGAGAGAAAAAAAGAAAAAAAGAAAAAGAGCAAAAAAGAGTATATAGCTCTGCAGTGCTTTATATATTAGTTATTATACAAAAGAGTTGTAAAGATAAGTTTATAATAATAATAATCAAAAAAACTTAAAATTTTAGGAATAATAAAAGTTGATTGTTCATGTTGTAGTCAGTAATGCTACCTCAGTATACCAGGTCTAACATGCTACTGGTAGGAGTTAAACATATAGTTTTGCAGTGCTGAATACTTTGCCTACTATACTACAATCTGTAGAGATATAAAATTTATTTTTGTATGTTTTTGAAAGTTTAAAATAAGATTTACCAATAAAATTGTGTAATTTGACCTTATGTTGTTTTGCTAGAGAATTTTATATTGTACAATATATAAATATATATTTTAAATTTAGATTTAGATTTATTTAGAATTTTTTTTAAGTTTTTAGTAAAATGAGTTAATGAAGTTATTTTAGAAAGTATTTGAAAAAGAGGTTTAAATGAAGTTTATTACCAAAAAAAATAGAAAGAGGTAGAAAGCTTGCTTCAAAAAGAAGTTGTAGTTTTGACTCATAAAGAGAAAATACTTTTGTCACAAGGTAAAGTTGTCAAAAACACTGATATTAATTTAGTAGAAAGAGTTAAAGAAATTTATCTATATAAGTTTTTTGAACTTAAATTTACTAGAGCAGAGAAGTATATGTTTGTATTAATATATAAAAGTTGGTAATGAAGTTGTGTTTGAAATAATTAAAAAAAATTAAAAATAAAATAATTTATGAAATAAAAAGAAGACTGTAAGAAAAAGATTGAAAAAGATAGATAACTTTAAATATAGTTAAAAGTTAAGTCAAAATTCTGAAAATATGCAAGTCAATCATGTTTTGAATTATTTTTATAATAAGAAAATGAAGTTTTTAAAAGATTAAAAAGAATAAGAATATTGCATCAAGTAGAGTTTTGATGAGATTATTAGTAGTGAAGATATTGCAAAGAGTAGTTAAATATAAGATTAATAGTAGTAATAGTAGTAGAAAAGATGTTTAAAAGCAAAATAATAAAGATGTTAATTTGTTTGTATTGAATTGTATTAAATTAGTTTGATTATTAAATATATTAAGATTTTAATAAAATTTAAATAAAGTTGGTGTTGTTAATAAAATATATATTATATAATATAATAGAAAAATAGTTAATTAAAGCATAAATAAATTGTAAAATTTTGAAAAAATAAATTTTGAATATATTAATCAATATTGTAGTTAAAAGTAGTGGTTATATATCACTAACAATTGAATAATTAGATAAACTTGAAAGCCTAAACTTGTAATATTTATTTATAAATACTGATTCTTACCAAAATATACAACAACTTCCAATATTGGTATAGTAAAACCTTCATGTAATAGAGCAGAACTTAATTTACCTCTGAATTCCTACTTTCTATAATGAATTGGCTAATTTTTTATAATCAACAAATACTTTACATTTTCTTTAAACACCAACTTTACAATAATGAAGATTTGGTGAACTTGGCACACTATATGACAGCTTTTTTTTATTGCTCAGGCTCTATATTATATTTAAGTATTTTAAAGTTACTATATAATACAATATAAATAAGTTGTATTTAAATTTTACTTACTTAACTTGTCGCTATACTTGCCAGTAGTGCTCCTATGAACCGGACTCGAACCAGACTTTAGTCAAGTCTGAGTCCAGTTCGATTTTTGGACGGACTCAGACTTTTATATTTAGACTTTTTAGTCAAGTTCAAGTTTGGTCCGGATCTGGTTCGAAGTTTGCGAACTAGTCCAAGTTCAAATATAATTATATGTATTTTTTGGTGCTGAACAAGTTTACTTAGTACATATTTTTAGAATTAATTAGTAAAATTTTATGAATTATAAGATTTTATAAATTTTATTAATAAAATTTTATAAAATCTTATAATCCACAAAGTTTATTAATTAAATATAACTTTATGTACTAATTAAACTTATCCAGCATCTAAAAATGTATCAAATCAGCAGAATTATTTTTATTTTACTTAAAATTTAGAGGATAGATGCATGATTTTTGATTTTTGAACAAAAAAGTCAAATTTAAGCATCTATTCTCCAAATTTCAAATAAAATAAAAAACAATTAGCCGATTTAATGTATTTTTAGGTGCTGAATAAGTTTACTTAGTGCAATAAGTTAGAATTAATTAGTGAAATCATGTGAATAATAAGATTTTATAGAATTTTGTTAATAGAATTCTATGAAATCTTATAATTCATAAAATTTTATTAATTGATTCTAACTCTATGTACTAAGTAAAATTTTTCAGCATCTACAAATACATTAAATTGGCTGAATGTTTTTATTTTACTTGAAATTTGGAGAATAGATGTCTAAATTTGATTTTTTTGATCAAAAATCCAAAATTATGCTCTATCCTCTAAATTTCAAGTAAAATAACAATAATTATACCATTTCGATGTATTTTTAGGTGCTGAACAAGTTTACTTAGTACATAAAGTTAGAATTAATTAATAAAAATTTGTGAATTATAAGGTTTTATAGAATTTTATTAATAAAATTCTATAAAAACTTATAACTCACAAATTCTTATTAATTAATTC
>CAJVPU010002424.1:0-10649 GCA_910591775.1 Dentiscutata heterogama | reverse complement strand
ATTTATTTGAATCTTGAAAAAACTCATTTTTAATTTTTGGGGAGTTTGGGCCCTTTCTATTGCAAAGGCCCTATATTCTTTCTTGTATTGAGTATCTCCTCTACTATAGGGTTTTTGGATTAAGCTATTTCTCTTTAAAGTAAGTTTTATACCATACTTATTGCTAAAATAGTTATTTAAAATCCTAGTAGTTGTTGTTGGGCTAAATTTTTGTTCACATTTTTTATACAATCTTGCAATAACCTTATTGCCTTCTATTTGCTTGCTTATAAAATTCTATACTGGTAATGTTTTATTCTTACTATGATTTACACTATTTGATGAGACTTCTTGTAATAGCAATATGGTGGTAATTGTACTTTTCTCATTTTTTATACCATTAGGTGAATCAACTTTCTTCTTTTCAAAAGTGATATTATCATTAAGGTCAAGCTCATCTTCAGAGGTTGGATAATAATTAGACATGTTAGAGTTAAATCAAGATAAGTTTATTTGTTTAAGTTTTTTTGATTTTTTTTTTACTTAACAATTTAATAGCTCTTTTTATAACTTTTAAAAGATTAAGATACTATATTACCATAGAGCAATACAATGTTTAAATTACATGATGGTATTTGTAAGTAGCACTTCTATCTTTGATTAGGAAAATTTTATCTGTTCATTTTGTTAACCATCGTACAATTAACAGGTTCACAGACAAATAACTTTTATAAGAGTAATATTATTAATTTATTTTATTAATTATTAATTGTTATATATTGATTATTAAATAGTAGCTAAACTAATTATTAATTTATGAGTAAGAATGTATTAGTTTAACCTGACTAGCATATTTAAACTATTATGGATAAATATACTGATAATATCTCTAAATTAAACTAATTATAGTTCTATTTAATTAATATGTATCAAGCAGATATTTAACTACTGTCTACATTGTTTATATATATTATATTTTTGTCTACTGAAAACCTTAAGTAAAAATTTCAGTAATTGTAAGCAAGGTGCAGGGCAGAAATTAATATATGCTTATTAATTAATCAATTAATTAATTATAATTACCTTATATTACATCTAAACAATCTATTCTAATACTGCTATTGGTTGTACTAATACCTAATATTCAAATAAAAATTTAATTTATTAGATAGAAAACAATTAATAAAGTAGATACTTAACTATTATCTTATATTATTTAGTACGTACGTATATACTACATTAATAGTACATTGCCTTGAGTAATTTTTTACTTGAATAAAAATTCTATATTGGTATAACACTATTGCTATGCATCCCTAGTATATCAAATTGTATAGGGCAGAAATAAACAATTAATCTTGGAAAATTTAAATGATTATGGTTAAAAGGTCTTTTTGTTATCATTATTTCACCAAGCTAAAGTTAGTGTTGTATAATAGTTTGTATATTGGTAATTGTCGCATCCTTTTATTAACTTATTTATTACATGACATAATAAATAAGACAATAAAAGCAAGAGACAATTACTAATAAACAAACTATTGCATGATACTGAGCCAAAGTGTCAGGGTTTTGTTAGTGGGATCTGTGCAGAATTCGCAAAGCAGAATAAATAATTATTAGCAGATATAGTCATTGTAATAAATTTGGATTTTAAATTATCACAAAGTAGCAAAGCACCTTTGACTCTCTGCATTGTATTGACTATAGTGCAAATTTTATTATTTTGCTTCTCATTTTTGGGATACTACTATAAAAAACATAATCAGGTATTAACCCTTCTGCTATCAAGTAACTATGCAGTCTTTACTAAGCATTGAACTGGCTCCTTCTTTCTTTTTCTTTTAACATTAACAATTAATCATGTGTTTGTTAGTTATTGGCTATTATCCTACAGGCCAAACTGTGTAACTGTTGTTCCAACAGGTCACAATTACATTTATTATTTACACAAGGAATTGTTTGTCATTCTAACAGGCCAAACTAACTATGTAACTATTATCTTAATAGGTCACAATTTTAATATTAGAAACTAAAGATCCCACAAACAAAAAACTCAACTCCTTAGTATAGTAACCATTTCAGCCAGCCAGATTCCACAAAACTGACTAACCTCGGGATAGAGTGAGTGGGTCGATATAATCAGAACAAAAGTTGGGTTTGCAGAAAAGACAAAAATAATTCTAATTAATAATATATAGTTACTAATATACTACCAAACTATTGCCTTATACTTACTCAATTATCACATACTTAATTAATTGTAATACTACTATAATTACAATGCTCACGCTTATATCACTAATTGAATTACTAATTAACTGCCAAACATGTAATCATAACTAGGTCTATTACATGTTCGATCAATTGCAAAAAAAAATATATAATTTTTTATAAAGTTTTGCATTAATAATTTAATTAGTATAAGGCTAGACAAAGTTAATTTTTTGGTTCTCATAACCTGGTTGGGTCAATGAGTCTAGGAAGAATTTAAATTTTTGAGACGCAGTATTTAAGTTGACCAATTAGAAATGAGCATACTTAATATTAATATTTTGAATTGAAGTAAAAAAACAACAAAAAAATGTCATGCTAACTCATGTTCTAATAAACTTAAATTAGAAGATAAAAAAGCCTTAGCAAGTATATTTTGCAAGAGCAAGAAAAAAAGTATTAATAGATATGCTTACATGAACACTTTTCTGGCTTTTTTGAGTTTTATAATATGAACACAGATTAGAAGAATAAGAGTATTAATCAATGTACTTTGTAGAAACAATTGCTGAAAGAATTAAATCTTTGAGATATGATCTGATCCAATTAAAACCAACTTTTTTTAATATATATATATTGGTTAAAAAATTGAATTAATATCCAGATAAATTCATTGAATATTTATTAGATATTCAAATATCTCTAGTAATTTGACTATTATGATTCATATATTGATCTTATTCTTTTTTTTCATTTAAATTAAAGATCAGATTGATGGAAAACATTAGTAGATGCACTTTGCAGATAAGACTAAAATTTATAAGCAATATATACTTTGTATATAAATTTTCAGAAAATTAAGTAATATTAGCATGAATAAGAAATTAATAATAGATTCATAGAGTATTTCAAATATTTTGATTAATAAATAATAATGACTGAATCAACTTAAATAAAAAATTGTTTAGCAAAATCAACACGGATAAAAAATTAATAAAACTAAGTGCATGTATTGCTTTCATAAATAGATTTGAATGTTTGTTTAGAGTTAAAGATGCAATCTAATTTAATTTTATAACAAAATTATTATAAAGAATCCTTAAATAGAAAAATGGATAATGGATCATATCTCTAGTTTAGAAGTAGCTTTTATATAATAAATCGAATAATAAGCTAATAATTTGATGGAGTTTATAATAATAAAATAGGTAACAATATATAATAATTTATATTTAATTAGTCTAAAAGTCTGTCTAGTCTTATGCCTAGTTAAAACTAACTTTATTTTTTATATACAATAAAACAGGAATTCTCACTATTATTGTTATAGATTTACCAAAATTCTATTATGTATTTCTAGGTCATAGCTTTATAAAAATAAAACTTTAATTTTATAATTTAAAAAATTCTAAAAATTTTTAAATAAAAATCTAGGTGAGTGGGTTATTTTTTTATTTTATATTATGAGAACCAAAAAATTAACTTAATATAGCCTAATCAATATACTTTATTAGATTTATTTTTGTTATAACACATGTTGATTTAGAATTTATAAAATTTTAATTCAATATATTGTATTTTTATTAAAAATTAAAATATTTATTTTTTAAATTTTTTTTAAATATTATAGTTAGCTTCAAGCTATAGTTTAAAACTATAGTTTAAACTATAGTTATTAAGCTATGGTTTGAGCTTTGAGCCATAGCTTTTTGAGCCAAGCTTAGCCAAGCCAGCCATTAACATCTCTAAAGATAACTCTCTCACATAGCTTTTTTGAATAAATCCTGATCAATAGCAATTGTAGGTATGATTTCGTGATATTGTTTTGCTTAATTCTATAGCAAAAATGAATCATTATTCCATGATATTATGTGTTATAATTCTGATAGATAATCATAACTATTCTTGTCTTGCCATAACTGCTATTGTTTTGGATAAAACTAAAAATACATATATGTAGTTATTCTTATGTATTCTTAAAACAACTGGAGAGTTGGCATCTTATTTATTATTTATTGATTCTGACTCTGCAATAGTTGTAGCAGCAAGCAGTTTTTGGCCAACTACCAAGTATTATTTCTGCTTGTCTCATATTAAAAAAAATTTAAAAAACCATTTTCTTGGCAAATACCATAATAACTAGAAGATGTTTTTTTAAAGATTTCTATCATGTGAGAAATAGTTATATTGAATCAGTTTTTGAAAAAAAATAAAATACATTATTAAGCAAATATACCGATGCCTCTAGTTAGAGGCATGCCATTTATTATATAATTTTTACCATGAATATATGGTCAGAAAATCCTAAAAAAACATAAAAAGACATAATCAATTAACTAATACTACTCCTATAGATAAGATAGACTCTTAATAGAAAAGTATTATATAATAAATAGCATGCTTTTTATCTGCAAGATCAATTATATTAATATTGAGAATCCTGAACTTTATGCTTTACTCACTGTTCTTTTAATGCTGGAGTTCAAAGTACTCAGCATATAAAGTCTTATAATACTATCATTAAAGCTTAATTAAACAGTATATCAACTCTTTTAGAGCTGAAATATAATATCAAAAGAATATTAGAGAGAAAAAGTTGCTTTACACACATTAATGAGACTATTAGTTAGCTTTTTTTAAATCAAAAAGAAAGCTAATACAATAAAAACTTCAATAAAGTTGATGTATTGTGTCAAAAATTTTAATACCAGCAATTCTTAAACTCCAACAAAATGAAATCAACCTTAGCATACATTATTGGTATAATATAATGGAAATAAATTATAAACTTGGATCTTATATAAGAATAAACTATTTTTGTATTAACAACTTAATATTAAAGCTAATATTATACTATTTTTTATATGTTAGTACTAAACCACTGAATGAAATGTTTTCAGAGAACATGTTCGATATAAACATAATTGAATTGGAAGAATTGATAGGTGGTATTGATTTCTCAAGAATTAGTAAAATTTAGCATGTTTGTATATTGGACAAAAAAAGTGTTTATTATATTGTACTTTATAATAACATTATACATCTTTGCACATACCTGTCCTTGATAAATTATGATCTTGTATGCTATTATTTTTTTATAATAATACTTGTTTTAGAGGCTGCAAAATTCTATATACAACTTGTACCACAATACTAGTATCTAAATATATTAAATAAAAACACTTTAATATTTGAGAATAAGCTAGCAATTGCATTAGCTTTAAATAAGAAACTAACTATATTTGAGCATACTATATATATTTATTTTTTGTATTTAGAAAGTATTCGCAGAAACTATATTTTTACTAAACCTATTTCTCATGAAATAACACTGAGACAGCAATAAGAAAAAGAGTATAGCTTAATAAAAAGGCGCTTAATTTGGTAATTATAATAAATAGATCTGAAGAACTTTATGAAATACACAAAAAGTTTATTAAAGAAATAGAGAATAAACATAAAAATTAAAAAAATCAAGCCAGGAAAAAAGATAGGGTTAAAGCATTTGTCTAAACTATAAATAATCTAGTTAGTGTTAGGACAAAGAGTAGATGAAGTAATAAAAAACTCAAGGCATTTAATAATAAATCGAATAATAAAAATAAAAAGCTAAAGATGTCCAAAAATAGTCAATAATAAATTATCCAGTTCTGGTATGTATTTAATAGTATTATTTTTATAATTACTTGCAATTATATTTTATAATAATTTTTATTTTGTAGAATTAAGTATTAAGACAAAATCTGCTTATAGCAAAAAAAATATTAACATTAACCAGAAATGGTACAGAAATTGTGACTTAAATGGTTATAATATATAAACATGTAAAGATATTAAAGAATCTTATATCTTTGAGATAGAAGGGACTAATAATACAGAAAACGTCAATATAAATAGACAAAAATGCAGAAATTGTGGTTTAGAAGATTACAATACATGAACATGTTTAGTAAATAACTAGTACTGATAAGTTAGGATTTATAAATACAATTATGTAACTAGAGTTTTTATGTTTTAATAAAATTTATCTCTATCAAGTAATGTACTAACCAAGTATTAGGTAGATACATAGTTATGTTAAAAAAATTAGGTCAGAGGCAATCTGTCAAAATATAATATTGATATTATATTACAGAATTCTAGTAAAGATATAAAATTATATATATATATATATATATATATATTACATAGCCATATTAAACATTAGAAAAATTGGATGTGGTGCTTAGTGAAGTGGTGGAGTTATTACACCCCCAGATGGCAGGTCTAGAGTTCGAATCCCATAGACGACATTTTTAAAAAATAGTCCTGTGATATGGTTAATAGCTATTCAACGATCAGTAGGATCTAGAAATCTGTAATCTTGGTCATATTATCTAGAATGGGAGCCTTGGTGCAATAAACCTGAGATACTAGAAGAACTGAAAACCCATTTGGCAAGTTCCGAGTTGGAAGGTAGTGCAATCTTTGATAGAACTATAGGAGGACCGAATTTGGAACCGGAGACTAAGATTGGAGAACTAAGCGACCAGGTCCTTAAGTGGGGACATACTAGCTGAACCACTGGGTCACCAAAACTGGAGGAAAAGGACATGTGCTCTGGAAGCATGTACCAAGGAAAGGAAGACTATATAAACACCTAAAGTCTAGATGAACTGACCCTTCTGGGTTGCTGGCTGGAAGTAAGGGAGAGACCGATAAAGAATCCAGGAAAGAAAGAAAGTTCGAATGTGGGTGCTGGGGTTGTGCGAATCCAATACAAGAGCAGGAGTACGTAACAACTACTAAAATAGGAAGGTTGTAGTTTGAGATACGAATTAGGTTATAGCAATATCCTAAAAGATAGCTTGAAACATTGAGGTGCGCAGTATACTATATAAATCAAAACTATATATGATATCATATAAAAAACAATTATCGAATTTTTTTTTGATTCTTGTATAACAAACAATATTGATTTTGCATACATAATTTTATCACAATAATAATTTTAATAATTACAATAATTACAATAATGATAAACAAATCGATATAATAATGATAAATAAATCGATATAATAATAATATCGATATCGATATAATGATTAATTCAAATTTATATAATTAATTTACGTAAATAAATTATTAAAAAGATTCGAGGCAACATCGGGTCCAAAGGTTGGTAATTGTATTTCCTGAAGCAGTGATCTTTTTTTGTTCTTTCTTGTTTCTTTTAATTCTTCTAACAGGTTTTTTTTATCAATTTTGCTTGAGGATAAGCAAAGTTTTGATTGTTTAACTGGTAGTGACATGTTAGAATATGTTTTAATATCTAACTTGTTAAAAAGATCCTCCACTTGTTGCTGGTGGATAATAATAAAATAAATCTGGGTTTTGATAAATTGATATAGTTTAGGTAAATTATATATCATCAATTTATCATTTAGACAAAACTGTTCGAATTTTTGAAAAAAGTTATCATTTTGTAATAACAGTTCATACAAGCCAAGACTATCAGTCTTTCCATTTCTCAAGTCTTCTTCTAATTCTTTTGAAAAACATATTTCTAAATCATTTGGCGGCTTTATTCAAGGCTTCTTTAGAACAACATGATAAAAACTAGAAGCAAAGGATTTACTACTATTGCCGCCAAAACAACAGATAATCAATGGTAGATGAAGCCAAGGTAAAAACCATTTTTCAAAATAATCTAAAGCTTTGCCAATTCCTTTTTCCAAACTATCGAATAATATACCAAATTCTTCATTGGACAGAATATCTAGTGCCTCTAACAGTTCATCAGCAAAGAACATTTCAAAATTTTGGACTATATTTTGAAGAAATCTATGCCACTCATAAACTTTGTCTGGCATTTTATGTGCCCGTCAACCTGGAAGCAAATTTGATAGTTTATTATTCTGATAAATATGTGAAACCTTATCATATCCAATTAAAAATTGCATTAAATGTTTATAAAAGTGTTCTGCAAAGTTTATTAAGCATTTTATTTGAATATTTAATTTTGAGTCAAGAAGCCATGATCGAAATAGACACCAGTCATTAACATATTGTTTTGGAGCATTGCAGTTTTTCATTTCATCAATAAACCAGGTAGCAAATTCAAGATATGCTGTATATCAATTTAGATATTGTTTTGCTGTTTGTAACTCATAGCCCCAACATGTACGAAGTGGCAACTGGTATTGATTATAGTGAAATCCTATTAATCTATTATATAAATCTTTAATAATTTGGGAATTTATATTAAGTGGTTTGTCCTTATCACTAGCATCATAACTATCATGTAATTTCTATGCCAAATATAATAAATTGTATGGATGGAGTTTTCTTGAAAACCCAGTACTATTGGAAAGTGTACCAAATGCCTCTTGTTTAAATTGATTCATAATTATTTGGATAATGTGAAGTCTACAACCAACCCATAATGAGTTTCCCTTTGTTTTTTTTGTTAAATAAAACAACTGCTTCTTTCTTATCACCTGACATATAAGATGTATTATTCGTGGTTCACACTATACAATTTTTAATATTTAAATCACATTCTTGCATATGTTTTATTACAATATTAGACACAGTATCTGTATTACATTTTATAATGTGTTGTAATTAAGTGACCATTACACTAGGTAATTGTTTCTTCTCATTCCAGAATTGATAACAAAGTACCAAGTTCTTTATTTGCTCTCTAGTCGACTTATCAACCATTATCCCGAATGCTAATATGCTTTTAATTTGACATATTTGTTTATTAAATTGTAACTCAGAAACATCTTGATGCCAAGTACACAAAGTGGATGTTGCTAAACAATTTTGAGGTAGTTTCTCCATTAAAAATTCATATATTAATTGTATACACTCGACTGTTGAATGTAGTGACATATGACCAACTTGCGAAATCTCAGTTGCAAGCCAAATTGTATTCGAGGTATAACTTTTTTTATCAGTTTTAAAAACTAATTTTACTCTTTTGCAAAATTCGTCATTAGTTATTTGTTTTGATTGCCAAACTAAAGAACAAATTTCAGATATGTGTCATAATTTCTGTTCCTTTAAGTATTGAGTTTTTGCTCCAAGTGACTGAGTCTGTTTAATAAGTTCATTATTTTTTTGATCAAGTTTTTTAGTTTTTTTTTTCTAATTTTAGATTTGAATTTTGCAATGAATGGTAGTCAGATTTATGCTTGTAAAAACTTTGTAAAAGGTAATCATATGCCTTTTGTTAAAGATATGGCGAAATAATTTTTTTTTTATTTGGGCCCTTTGAATACCACATTATAGAAATAAAATTACTTGCTAATGCTAATTCTTTATCATCTAATTGCCATATAGTCAAAATTAATTGTATACAATTATCATTGGTAGATGCCTCTTCGTTGTTGTTATTATTGGTAGTAGATACTGTTTCATTAGCAGATTTATTAGCAGATGCTGCTTTATTGTCATTGGCAGTAGATACTGTTTCGTTAGCAGATGCTATTTCATTAGTAGATACCATTTTGTTAGTGGATGTTATTTTATTAGCAGATACTATTTTGTTGGTAGGTGCCATTTCATTAGCAACTATTCCTTCACTAATTCAGTTTTGTTTTTTTTTAAGTCATGCATTTTTTAAATGAAATCTGCGTTTATTTGATCTATAAACACCCATCTTTATTAAGCTTAATTAGATGTACAACTTTAATGACGTATAATTCCAAAGCAAAATTTCAAGAAAATTAGTATAAAGTGTTAAAGAACTAAACTATAAAGCAAAAATTCTATTTTATCCAAAAAAACTTACTAGTAAATTTTAAAATTCGTCAGGTCAACCAAGTAAATATACAATTAAAATAATTCAGCAAAAAAAAAACTTTCTATAAATAATATAAAAAAATGTTCTATAGCTTTAAATACCTAATGAGAAAAAACTGATTTGTATTAAGAACTAGGTAAAAAAAAAAGAGACGAAACCGTGTGTCTAAAAAAGTATGGCGCAGTTTATATATCAAAACATATTCTTAGTTTATCAATTGATTATCACTTTAAAAAATTCAATAATTGATTTTTATATGATACCACATATAGTTTTGATTTAAATAGTATACCGTACACCCCATTGAGACATGAACTCGGTGGTGGCAACACAACAGGTACCGGTACTAGATTAGGAAGAAATTACCAAACATGCAGATGAATACATGTGTAGAACATGTACTGCTCTATTAGGTTTACCTTGAGGATAAAGTAGTCCTAGGTAGAGTGTGAAATCTATAGATATCACAAAATCTAGTATATGAATAGTGAGTTATATCTTGGTTAGATAAGAAATAATGGGCTGGTTGTGACCTGAGAGTTTAAATAGGTAATCTCCTAGTTGGGTTGCAGGTATGGTAGCTAGTATAGAACCTTGGGCAGACTACTTAAATAGGCAACCAAAAGTTGCAAGTATGGCTAGTCGTACTCTCACTTGTAAAAGC
>CAJVPU010002423.1:0-10652 GCA_910591775.1 Dentiscutata heterogama | reverse complement strand
TGTAAGGTAGAGGCGCATACTAAGAAAGAATTATGCGTGCTGAGATCTAATTTAGTAATATAATCAGTGATATAGTAAACATATGCTAGAGCTAATTTACAGGTTGCAATAAACTTAATATCATTATTTCCTTTACAAGCAGCAGTTATATAAGGGTTATGATTATTGATAAAAGCATTAGCATGTTGGACAGCAATAATGCCTTGTTCAGGAAAGATCAAACCGGGTGGATCAACTAACTCTCTCAGAAAGTCAAACCTGCAGTGCTTTTATAAACCATGATTATATTTTTTACATGATCAACCACAACAATGAAAAAGTGTACGTTTGATAATAGCAAGTAAATTTTGTCAAAATTTTTCATCAAAATCAGGAGATTTGGGATCAGGTATAGGCATAAAAGATGGATGCATTCGTTTTTCAAGAATTGTTTTTGGTGCAGCATACTCAGCTTTAAGCATTTCATTTGTTAAAATTTTACCTTCTGGGAGCAGATAACTAATATCTTCACGAATAATGTCACTAATATAAGATAGTAAACGTTGACGAAATTCAACATCTACTTTAATTTTATCACGCATAATGAGCGGGTTAAGTGCACCCTTTAACCAAACAAGCATATGACAATGAGGGGTGCCACGATCTTGATATTCAACAACACCATAATGATTTTTTATAACACCGAATATACTACCATTTTCCTTATTATAACCAAATAAAGTAGTTATAATTAATTGGATAATTTTATCAAAATATTTTGCAACAGCGGAAGGATCAAGATGAGCAAGACGAGATCTTTCAGTAGCTGTTAGAAAATTTTCCGGAGTAAGGTATTCAAGATCTATTTCATTTCCAGCATACATCATAACAATAGCGCTATGGAGGTCAGCAGGATTAATTGTTATAAATAGAGTAGGTGTACCATCACGCACAATAACAGCACGTATTTCATTGCGCATACGAATACGTAAGTGATGAGATGCTATTAGTTTTGATCCAGCGGCATTTACATTTCTGAGAAGCTCATTAATTGCAGGGCTTGATATATTTTGTTTATTTAGTTCTTGCTCAATAGCCAGTTTTATGTCTTGTGGTTTTAGAGTAGTAATTAATTTTGCTGATCGTTCAAAATTTTTATTTCTAGTTAAATTATAAGATTCTGTTGATACTTCTCGACATTGTAAAACATCAAACAGTACAAAAGGAAATGATCTATGCTGCCTAAACTTTGGATCACGATGACGCATTAAATGGTTAGTATATTTTTTAATGATACACGTGCTAATCTGCCTTCATGACCTCCAACTCCATATGATAAAGAACCGGAAATCCTGCAGAAAAAAGTGATGGATCTTCATATTCATTTAAAGGTTTGTTACCATAGGGAACGCAGATTATATGCGATTGCATAGAGATATTTTCTGGTTTATTACAATTTTTTGAGGATATTTGTTCATTGGGCTGTGGATCAGATTTGTTCACTAATTTTTGAAGAGAGAGTAGGGTAAGCTCTCTTTTAGTGACTAGCACATCATCAACATGCAATATTCCAGATGGTCTAAGCTCACTCGCACTATTGATTGAATTATTATCAATAAAGTTTTTTATATATTGAGTATCGTGATTAGGTAAATCATTATCATCACTTTCGCTATCTGAATAGCAGTCATTTGATAAATCATTTGGAGTATGACCTGTATAATGTTCTGTTTTACAAGGATCAATATCTACAACTGTGGTAGTTATAAGTAGGGGTTCAGGAATATCTCCTTCGGGTAAAATATTTAAAGCATTATCATCAATTACGAAGTTATCCTTAAATAATTTATTATGTTCAAAAAGCCATTGAAGCGCGATTGTTATTTTGCTTTTTCAACTTGGAATATTTTTTTTAGTTGATAATTAACAGGGGAACCTTTTCCAACAAAGACTACCTTTAAATATTCAGCAAGACGATACATAGGTAAAGGTAATATATTCGTCAATGATCCAGGATTTTGTGGTAATGTGATAACATAAGCTTTAAGTTTTTGATGGGTATGCTTTTTTTTAGTTAACTGAATGAGATTCATACATTGATATCTAGGTGAAATAAGAATTTGTTCTGTGATAGTTAATTCCTGAAGACACGGTGGTGTAGGACTAATCCACATGTTATTGGCTAAGGATAATGGTGGTGTCATACGTTTTTTTAAGTAATCATAGCAAGTATTACAAATTCGTAATTTAAATGGGTCGTTAGGATCTATAGGGTTATTATTAATTTGACATTCAGATGAATAAATAAATCCAGATCGATCTAGAAGAGCATTTATTCCACTATTATTTATATGAGGGTGTTCATAGTTAAAATCAATTTCAAATGATAGATTTAGAATATCAATTGGTGCTTTAAGTAAAGAAAGATCAATGTTATAAACGGAAATTTTTTTATAGTTTTTAAAATTGTGAAGTCCTGAGCAAACAGCACAAGGTAATTTGTGTAACTCATTAAAACTAATTTTATCTCAAAATTCAGCTAACGCATTTTTCGATATTTCAGGATTTATTAGTTGAGGCCACGTTGTATATCATTCAAATATTATTTCAAATTCACGATTCATATCTAGAAGCACAAAGGAATACTTAAATTTTTATTTTGAAGATTATTCATATTTTTTTTTATTTTTCGACATTTGTTTCATAAGTCATTAGATATTCTAACATAGTTTGGGTCTTGTCGAAGTCTTGCCATATATTGTCGAGATTTATTATTTCCTGAATTCTTAAATTGAGGATCCTTATGTTGATCTGCTTTACGTTCACGTTCTTTTCTTTTTCTAGCTTCTCATCGTGTTTCTACAGGATTCATAGTGTTTTTTGATTATGATTTATTATGAGCTGGAAAAATGAAGGTTTTATAAGCTAATTAGAAATTTATTCAGAGCAGGTGTTAAAAAAAGTAGATTGTGTTTCAATTTTCAGTGAACTCTTTTTATAGTTTCATAGGAATAAATATAACTCTCTGTCTAAGAATGGTTCGATGTTTTAAGTAACATAATGAGTTAACTTACAAAGGAAGCTTATTCTATTAGTGAGAAGGCATTCTAATTTAATACATACTATATTATTTTGTAACATTGTTCTAGAATTAATCGATTGCTAATAAGGTAAAAAACATTTTAACACCATATTTAATTCTACAAGATTAATTATTATCGTTTCATTATTAATCTAGACTATTTTCAACTAATATCGATTTAATTTATAATGCATTATTTTATAACATTATTCTAGAATTAATTAATTGCTCAATAAAGTAAAAAAGATTTTTAACGACTAATATCGATTTAGAGTAGTTAGATTCGGTACCCAATAGAAATTTTGTATACTGCTATTATTTACTTATTGAGATATTATAAAAAATTTTGATGTAGCACATATAGATTTATTTAAAATAGATGATAAAATATGTTCGTATAATAGTATTTAACTTTATATAGAAAATTAAAGCTTAATTAATATCCAATGTTAAAAATTCTGAACAAATATGCAGTGCAAAAAAGTTTTGTTAGCACAAAAATACAATATGCACAAGATATATTACACTCTATTGAATATAGAGTTATATGATTCGATTTGACAATCAATTGTTAAATTCTGCAATTTGTAAAAAAATTATTTGGCACATGCATTGTAGTTTTTGTGCAAAATACAACATTGTTAATATCATTTTGAAGTATTTCACATGATTTTTTATCATCGTAAAATAAATATAAGGCAGTAGTTACAGTAAAACCACGTTAGTTTAATTAAGACACTAACGTAATAATTAGGCCTAATAATTTCTAATAGAGCAGCATTTTACATATTAGGCAGGGGCAATTTACTTACAAGCTCAAAACTTGGATGGGTCTTTTAAAATGATATAGTTTTTAAGTACCATAGAGCACTGTCCAAAAGATTCCCCTTTTTGAATACCCCATGCAAAATACACTGTTGCAAAACACAAAATCTTTAATAATTAAATATGGGTTTTTTTTAAATTTCTAGAATGCTTATTGCAAATGCAAAATATGCATGTGCTTGAAATTTTTCTTTCTTACGACACAAACCCACTACAGTATAATATACCCAGGTCTCTTGTAAGTTTTTTGGTGGTTATTTTGTATCAGACCCCGGGTATCTTGTAAGTTTTTTGGTGAGTATTTTGTATTAGAACCAGGGTTTTTTGGGCAGTGCTCTACGGTATTTTTTAATCCACAAATAAACTATAATTAGAATAATAAATCGAAAATGAAAAAATATAAAGCAACTATAATTATAATAATAAATCGAAAACAAAAAAATATAAAGAAGTTGTATATTATATTTTAATATCATCTTATAAACTAACGAATGAATGAATAAACAAATCTTTATATTGTCATTCTGAATTCTGTGAGTCTGTCGTTACTCTCTTCCAATTATCATGTAACCTACGGTGGCTAAGTCAAAATAGGCGTGTTAGATTTGGCTAGGTGGTTTATCCATAGGTAAGTACTAATTAATCTTCTCTTCTAAGTTTTTACTTCAACTTGTTCTTCTATTAACCCTTGCCTTCTCTTATCTGCTCTTGTATATCTTAACCCGGGCTTACGATATGTCGAATTGGAGTTTGCGTTCTTCTCTTGCTTTGACGAATTGGTCATGTGACTTACGGCGAACGATCAAGATGCGCTTTTAGTGATTTACAAATAAGCGATAACGAAGGGTTTTAACGATAGTTTATTAGTTTTGATAAGGTAACACTTTTACTTTTATTGTGGGTTGGATATTTATAGTTATAAGAGAAGATATTATTATTTGGGACTTGTTCTCCTTTTCCCCAGACAGAAATGCCCTTTATCTATAATAAACGTTTTATTTACATTTGTAATTAATTTATTTCATAAATGCAATATCTTCCTTATATATTATATATTAATTAAATCTAATAAAAGGTCGATATTCCATTTATCACAGAAATAGCATAAGTAATAAAAGTAACAGAAGGGAAGTAATAGAAGTAACATTTCCATTACTTTTCACGTGACCTTAGATCAGGTAAGAATCGTCGCTTCGATTCAGCACCCATGATCCAAAAAATCAGGCTCTCAATATATATATTAAAAAATACATAAAAGTTATTTTTATACCACAGATCATTAAACACGCCAAGTATATATTTTTTATTTTTAATATTATTTTTTTCCTTTATCCTTCTTATTTATTCTTGCACTCCTTTTCCTCTTCTTAGGTTGATCATTTTCTGAATCTTCATTCTCATCGTATTTATGTTCAGAATCACATTCACAGTCGTCATCCTCTGCATTTAAGTCAATGTAATTATTCTTTTCAAACGATGAATTAGTTTCAATATTAGCAGTAGTTGAAGCAGATAACGTTGCGGAGGAACTAGAAGCGGGGATGTTATCATGCTTAATAGAAGAAGGTTTTGTAGATGATTTGTCAATGTTAGAATCAATATCATCTGCAATAATATCGATAATAGAGTGAGTAGTTGACGACGTAGAGGAAGAAATTTCGTGAACTATAAGATTTAAAGGAGGTAACTTCGAAAAATCGATGTCAGAGGCCTCGATCATTATTTTGCCAGAATCGGAGAATTTAAGGAGACCCGATACGAGGTAAGTATTTCCTACTTTAATATTTGATCCTGAAGTACCCAAATGTTTAAATCTTGTGGTCTGGGACAGATAAAGAATGATCATTTCCATTTTAATATTTGAGGACCCAGTGACAGCATTATATTCAACGGTTTCGACGCCAAAATGAATGAACTCTTTGGTTTGTTTCGGGTTACAATTAACAAGAACAAAAACTATACAGTGCGGAATGCATATCGGGACACCAGTAAAGTCGAATTCTCAGCTAGGATTATTATCGATAATGCTAGCATACGTGATGGTCATGCACTGCTCAGAATTTTTAACGACACATCTACCCGAAATAAATAGCAAATCACCGGAAGCGAACAATTGAGATGGAGAATCAGTAGGAAAAAAATATTTCCACCTAATAGTACGAGATGTTTGTTCAGTAAGTTTGTATTTGGCGTGATTGTATGAGCATATGCTATTAGTTCTCACGGCAGTGACGACAATGAGAAAGGCAATATGAGATGGCATATTTTTTACTTGAAAATTTTTTACAAGTTTATGGAATTGAGAAAAAAGGATCTCCCGAGTTCTATTTTTATAAAGAAAAATAAAGTAAAATAAACATAAATAAAATAACTTATTAATCGCAATGATTGTCTATAAAATTATACAATTCTTGGTACAGAACAATAGTACAATTTTATTCTTTATTAACAGATTCTGTGCAGTTATTGGTCATGCTGTTAGTTTAGACTAATAATGATATGAAACTTCGTTCGCATTAGAATAAAACAATTAATTCATACTATTGATTCATGCTAATAACAATATTAATTTAAACAATTTAAAATTAATTGAACAGATTATATTTTCACAAAATGTGTGAATAGCAAGATATTGATTAACTGATCCTTTATTGATATGCGTCTTTGTTTTAGTAAACATCCTAACTCAATTTATTCATGAACTTAGAGCAAATTAAATTTTGGTATTATAATTTAAACAATACAAACGGATGTGTTTGTCTAGATTAAAAATTACTTGAGCATCTGCTTACAAACAAAAAACAACACAAATTTAAAGCTTAGTGCATAATAAACAATGAATGCATAAATATAACAAATACTCGAAATAAACAAGTCTTGTCATTCATCTATTTTATTATGATTACTAAAAATAGTGACCCGCAAATAGTGGGACCACTTGAATTTTCAATAATTAATAATCAAAGTAACTATTTGGTCAAGTTATTAACAGAAAATCAAATACCTACTAACGTGAGCGCATCATATCAATCAAACTCCACCTAAAAGAATTATGTAATTTATACATTGAAATTATTAATGATTGATATTTTATTAACCAATTAATAATTTGTTTATTATTAATTAAAAACACGAAGATCTCATAACAACTGCAAATAAACAAGATATTGTTCGCTGCATATATTAATAATAAAAGGATAGTTCATTATGCCACGAGGTGGCAGTACCCACTAAACAGCTAATTTGTTTTTACGACTTTCCTATTTCATTAATATCATAGTATGCTAATATACTAACTATTATTTTTCAAATAAGAACAATTAAACACTTAATTCACATCAGGCATAAAAGGAAGTTCATTGTAAGGTACTTTTTTATAGTTACAGCTCTAAGTTATTGTTTATTGCAACATCATTTATATATTTAAATTGGATAAATGTATATTATATATCTTTAGTTTATATTCAATTTTATCAGATTAAAATTATTTTTATTAATCGGTCTATCACGAACTGGTTCCAAATCAGGTCTAGATTAAACTTTTAAGAATAGTTCAAACTGGTCTAAAACCAGATTCAAAGCAAATCACGTACAATGCTTTTCAAACGGATGTATAAACAAAATCAATATTACCACCTTATTAATTTACTAATAAGGTGATTGATTATTAAAATCATTTGTTACTCCAATTGGTAAGTTTTAAATTGTGATTAATAAGTGCTTTTCAATCGCTTTTATGCCAAATAAAAGTTCAAAAATTGTACTAAACTACTAAGTTTAGACTGGTTTCTAACAGAAAAATAAACTTGTCCCTTAACTAGTTCAGGACCATATTTATGAACTGGGTCTAATATTGTTTGCAAATTGACAATGAAAAAAATATTTCATATTATGTACATAAAATCATCACACTAATCGGAATTAAATTTTCACGTTTAGCCACATGTTATAAAAAATAACCAGGATCAGAAACAAGATTATAGTCATCATGTTAATCGGCTGCGATTAACCAATTTCTATTTATGTATTAGCTGATTACATGATCAAGTAACTTAATATGGAACCTTCACACAAGGCATTATTAATACATATAGTCGATTAGATCAATCGTATATTAAGCTTCACAAACATGTAAGGAATACCAATCAATATTCATGTGGTAAAACTAATAATATTTACAAGATGCATCATGCAGACAAACGAGAAAAAAATGTACTTGTCATTCGGGTATAGAGGTATCACACATGCTCAGTGAAGATGTAATGTGTAAAGCTTTTTTATGCATTTATATGCTTGCCTGGCCATATGAATTTGACCAATTAAATTTCAATTTTTGCAGACTAACGTCATTTCAATTGCCATATAACCATACACTATGTGAAATCTTCAATATCACTCCGTTTCTGGTAATAACCATACACTATGTGAAATCTTCAATATCGCTCTATTCCTGGTACTACGTGAAATCTTCAATATCACTCCATTCCTGGTATGCTATTTCAATTGCCATATAACTATACACTACATGAAATCTTCAATATCACTCTGTTCCTGGTATTCCTAATCCAGACCAACTATCTCCAACCAAACCAACTTATCTCAAGCATGATACTTCTAAAGATCTTGACTGGTTTGCTACCTATCCTATCACTGGCGATATGAAGAATAACACTTGTTTAAACATACTAGGTCACAAATTCTTTAACTTTGTCAAACCAAATCTCATCGAATTTGCACCTAGCAAAATTGTCAAATCTACCTCTAACAACCCAAATAGTCAAGGGAAAAACAAAGAATCTAGACACACCTTTAACTACCTAATGGCATCACTTGCTGGCAAATACCCCCAATTTCTTCTTGATCTAATCTTAAATGCAAATCCTCTACTTGACAAAAATGCTATTATCCTCTTTGGTATTACCCTTGATACTTTCAAATCTCTTTTTCTTAAATTCACTACTGTACTTTTCACCCAACTCAATTACAAAAAGATTTTCTCATCGCTTAGCTCCATCCCTCCATACAGTATTCATAATCGCAACCAAGTTGCCCTTAACCTTGCTTGTATCCATCTTTTCCTTCAAAATAAGTATCAAGCAATCCATGCACAAAAATTCATTGAAGAGCTTGATATCAAACTAATCCGTTTTAAAATTCGCTACTCGTTTAGTGAAGATACACCAAACAAATCCTTATTTCAAATTCACCATAATACCCAATTCAATATTAATGTTGCTCTCAATATTCCTAAACAACAATTTACTAATGACTTTAAAATTCTATCTCTAAAGCTCTTTACTAAAGATCTTGATGAATGGTTCTCTTCCTTTATTCTAATCTACTCTCAACAATTCACTCAACAATCCAAAGAAACTGAAAAAAAAATTTATAATCATATTCGATATAAAGTTGCTACAACACTTGCTACAGAATATAAAAAACTTCTTCCTCCTACTTATGAAATCTCTACTATTACTACACTTAGTAAACACAAAAATGCTATAACTAAAGCAACTCTATATCACTTTCACACATGCAAAGCCAACAAAGAAAACCCATGTGCTATCCTTACTACTAATACTGAGCACTCAGAATTTTCCAACCAGCATACTTACCAAAATATCTACCAACACTTCTATAAACACTCACTCTCTTTATTCCCTGCTCCTGTTACATCTTCTTCTTCACCTAATCAATCCTCCCCATAATTTATCCTACACTCAACTTTACAATTTTTGACAAAGATGAAACACACTCAGCTACATTTTCTAAACCTTTTCCTACTCAAACCTTCTTAGACCTGGCCAATAAGGCAGAGGAGTTATATACTAAACAAAATAATGCCGAATCTAACATCAATCGCAATATCTTTTACTTTTACTCCTATTTTAATAAATACCTTAAAGCTGCTGCTAAAAATGATAATATCTACAATCTTTCTTATGATGAATCAATCTGTAAACTTATCAAGCTAACTACAGACTTTACATATATTAGCAAAATCATTTCCTACTTCGAAATACTCAAAAACCCCAAACAAACCTTTTCTCAGATTCACTCTAAATATAATAAACCTTATCTGTCATAGGCAGAACAGCTTATTATTAATCACTACAAAATCACTACACCAACTCTATCCAATAACCTATTTCATAACTTATCATCTACACTAGATAAACCAAAAGAATCTGAATCTTAACAATCTTTTCCCTAAAGTCTTCTGCAAAAAATATAAAAGCAGTTGCCACCTTTAAAATATTGATGTCCTCCATATTTTGTGGACCATTTTTAGAGCAGAATGATGTAAGTAGGCAGGCAGGAAAGCCTATTTATGTGAAAGAATCAAGTAATGATGGTTAGACTCAACTCACAGAGCAGACTCTAGATTCTTGCACAGCCGTGAGAGCTGGGCATACAGTGAGCAATTTTGCAGAAGATCTTACTCTCTTCTCAGATACCAAGTCATCCCACCCTTCTAAGAAGACATGCTTTAACAAATTTCTTTACAACTACAATTTACCACTTCTTCAACTTCTGCAAACTCTCAAATCATTTCTTCATCACTTGTTTAAATATTCTTTCTTTCAACCCTACAAAATATTAGTTAAAATTATTACACTTGAAATATATATATATCTTGATATTAACGAACTACTATTCCTAGTCACTTAATTCTCTCTCTAAACCAATATTCCTCTTCTCCTATTTTGTCATCTATAATAGATTATTAATTTATTTATTCAAGTAGTTTATCAAATTATAATAT
>CAJVPU010002422.1:0-10656 GCA_910591775.1 Dentiscutata heterogama | reverse complement strand
ATTTAATAGTAGAAGGGTCAGTAATAATATCATTATCTAACCGAATATTGTTAAATTTAACAGGATCTTTGTGTCGAATTATCAAGAAATTTCATTCTAATCTTTGTTGATGGAGGGAGTGGTGAACATCCAGGTTTGAATACTTATTGAAAAATTTTATAAAAGCATCACTAACTGAATTAGATAGTTGATGTTTACTGATAATTTCTATAAATTCACGATATGGAAATGCTCACAGCAAAAGGGGGGATGGGACTATATAATATATAGTCTCATCCTCCCCTTTTGCTATGGGCATCCCCATATGCATCATTGGGCCAATTAACTTTATATGGATGTAGAAGGTTATGGATTGCATCATCGGGTAAAGCATTTTGTGGTCTTCTGAATCAATTTTGATAGGTATAAACGAAGATTCAGAACATGCTGAAAGATGCTTTGTTTCTATATCAGAATTATGTGATGCTGATACATCTTCATTCTAATATAAAATTATTATATAACGTTTATAACTTATAATAGCATTTATAATGCAACTAACCTCATAAGTCATATAATTTTCATCATAGTCATTTTCTGTCTGTATAAAAGAATTTAATACAGAATCTGATATAACTTTGTCCTTATTTAAGTATAATTGTTAATTATTATTTTAAACTTTATTAAAAAATTATTACTAATTTACCCTATATATTATAGAAGATTCATCTATATAAGAATCATAACAAGAACTATAATCTGGTAGAGTCCAAATGCTAGTATCTACTTGCTTGGCAGGATCATTTTGACTTGCAATGTTATTAGGATAAGGATGACTTTGAGAAATATATTGAGTTAAGTCATTAGGTTTTGAAAAATCACGAGGACAATAAGGACATTGCCAATGCATTTTGAAAAAATAGAAATGAAAAAAGAAAGAAAAAATAAAAGACTGAGAAAAAGAAAAGAGAAAAAAAGTAAGAAAGCAAATGAAAAACAAAATAAAGAGAAGAAAAGTGAATAAAAATATTTAAAAGGTGAAAAAACAAAAGAGAATAAAAGTATGAAAGCAAAAGAAAGTGAATTAAGCGAAAGTAAATAAAGAAAAAAGCAAATGAAAATGTGAAAAAGAAATAAAAGCAAACTAAGTGAATAAAATGAATAAGAAGCGAAAGGAGAAATAGAGAGAGCGAAAAGATAAAAGAAAACAAATAAATCTGAAATAAGCGATAATAAGTGAAATTATGCGAAAGAGAAAAAAAAAATAAAAAGGCGCTAGGACACTGGAATCTAGACTAAATTCTGTTCCTCAGATTTAAAAGAGAAGGGTGAAGACAAATAATAAAAAGAAAAAAAAGAATATTGAATTAAAGTGATTATGATCAAAAAAAAAAAGTTTTGCAGGAATGTTTAGGGTAATATTCAGAGAATTTGGGTTGTATCTGTTTGTATCTATTTATAATGATTAATATTAATTTAAATCAATTTAACTTTATTTTTCAAACAATTTAATATGCGAGAAAATATTGTAAACAACCAGCATCATATCCGTGACATAATAATTTATACAAATTAGCATTAAATGAGAGCCACCAAAGAAAAACCTAAATGTATTGGGCTTTCAATTATATTTTCTACCAGACATAATCGATTTAATTTATTTGAAATTAATCTAATAAATTAAATCGATTATGTCCGATACAAAATATAATTGAAAGACCAATGCCTTAGGTTTTTCTTTGGCGGCTTTCTAATATTATTTGATATATGACAAAATTCAGTGAAATTATGCAATATACAAAAACTTAGCTATGCGATAAATCTCAGATATTGTTATTATAAATATAATAATCAAAACAACGAATTAGATAGATATATTCAAATTTTTTTCTTTCATTACATTTTTCATTATTTGAAATTTTTTTCTTTCATTATGTTTTTCATTATTTAAATTTTTTTTTCTTTCATTACGTCTCTAATCATTCAAATTTTTTTCTTTGGTATGTTTTTCATCATTAAGTTTTAATTTTTTTTTTCCTGTTTACAAAAGTCTTTACAATTATATAAATACAAAAGATTTCTAGTGTTTCAAAGTAAAGATATTTTTGAAATTTCTTTTTTGTAATTTTGGAACAATGAATAACATCAACTCATCTTCTACTACCCCAAATAATAACGAACGACTTCAAATTATTCATTCTTAATCTTTTTCTAATATACTATATAATACCTCTAACCCTAAACAACTATCTCGCAACATTTGTTCTCAATTGGTTTCTTATAATATCTCTAATCCTTAACAAACACCTCATAATTTTTGTTTTCAACCATCTCATAATTTTTGTCTTCCTCAACAAACATCTACTAATGCTAACTTTCAAAAACAACCTCATAATACTTATTATTGTGACAATTATGATTAATCAGATTCAACAGAAAGTATTTTAAGTATACAAAGTATTTACTCTAAAATGAGTAGAAGAAATTGACAACAATCTCATCAACTATCTCAACAACCATCTCAACAACAATCTCGCCAACCAACTCAACAACAATCTTATCAACCATCTTGTCAACCATTTCAACAACTATTTCAACAACCATCTCATCAACAATCTTATCAACAATCTCATCAACATTCTCAAGCACGCCTACCTTCTTGTTATGAATCCCAGTCTCATTGTTTATCACTAGATAATGATGTAAATCTTTCTTCACTACAGCGTTCACCTGATTCAAAACCTAGAGGAAAATTACGTGGAATATCAATTAATCAAAATGCATCACTTAATCGAGATGCATTACGCAATCGTGATGGTAATAATATAAGGCTTTTTTTTTTTTTTTTCTCTTTGAATAGATAGCTTTTTCTTTTTTTTTTTTTAAAGCGAACTGTTTTTTTTTCTTTTTTTATAGAACAAAAAAAAAACATGACTGTTGCTTCTTTTTTTTTTTTTTTTATTAATGAAAACTTTTTTTTTATTAAACCAAAAAAAAAAAAAAATACCATCACCATAACTACTACCACAGGGAATTCGAGCAGCTCTATGCTTAGAATCAATAGCTGTACTTATTGATCAAACAGCTCAATGAGAATTATAAAGAAATAAAGAACGAATTAAAGAGGAGATGAGATGATGAAGAAACTAAACTCTCTCCCAAAGTGATAGATGTAAGTGATTTTCTTTTTGAATACTTTTTTTTTATATTGAATATGCTCATTGCAATATATTTTTTTTATTTTAAAGGGAGTATATAATTGCATTGTAAAATGTTTATTTCTTGCTCATGTTTATCTAAGCCAAAGTGTCCTGAAGGATGCTATAAAGAATTATCTTGAGGAGCACCTTCCCAAGTTTATGTGAAGCATGAGTACAAATCAATTTACAAACTGTTTTCATGGTGAATGGTGTAGTGCAGTGCATAATTAATCGATACTATTTTTTTTAGTTAACAATATTTTTTTTAATGTTATTAATCATTAATAATTTTTTTAAATTTTATTTTATTAATAACTAATAATAACAATTTGATTTGTAATAATATCTTCTCCAAAAAATAAAGAACTATCAAGGTACAGCATTGCAGAGCATTCGGTCGGCAATGTGAAAAATTTTTGGTTCTGAGCAGTTGCCCTGTTGAAAAATAACATGAAAGCCCCCACCATTATAAAATGGAAGGAAAGCCTAAATATAAGCGATTGTCATTGCTTATTGTTTGAAGTCAATAATGATAGTGTGTTCTAGATTATCATGATTGCAAGGGATGCATTTTCAGAAGTTGCAGTTTCTACTCTAACGAGCGAACATTGCGCCTTTGCACTTGTGGTGTGTGTCATATTCTTGAATCCTAGATCCATGAGTATTATATGCGATGAGAAAAATATAAAGTGTCATATTAAAAAGTATCTGGTATATATTTACTTTTTTTTTTATTTCTTTTATTGTATAATATTTTAAACAATATTAATGTTTTAATAAATATATATCAATTTTAATAATAGTGGTCCATTGTATAATTCATCTAAAATGATTATGAATGAATCAGTAGTTCAGCAACCCTCTGATTCTCGACCAAATACCCCTGAATATGAATCTAGGGAATTGTGACTCCTTCGCAAAGTAGTAGTTCGATGGCTCTTCTTTCGCAAAAAGACATAGATGATTTGTTTGGGCTAAATTATAATAATTAGTTTAGTTTTAATTAGTCAAATTAGTCATATAGTTATATGTAATTTAGCAATATGCATTTTTTTATATTTCAATAATAAAATTAGATTGTATTTGTCTGCATTTGTTTGTGTTATAAAAAGTAATATTTGATATTTACTAAATAAGAGTAATAAGTATACAGTATAATAGTAATAATTTTGATACAATAGGATAAATCAATTAGAACTGATTATATGTTATTAATAAATACTATTCAGAATTTTTAATCTGATATATATCGATTTATATCGATTACTATCTAAATCGATAGTCCTCGATAGTGGGGATTTAAAACAATTATTATCAATTAACTGATTAAAATTGATAGTAATTCCCTTACAAATTTTGGTAATGAAGGCTTATATTAAGAAAATATAAATTTTCATAATGATTTAAATTAGCTTTAAATCTCTGTTTAGCTAATAGAACCCAAGATCAGTCTTTCTAATAAGTTTGATGAAACCTGAACTAAATTCAGAGGGTTTCTGAACCAAGTTCATCTGGTGCTATGAATGTAACAAAATCAGTATCCAGATGTCTAAACACAAGTAGGCCTAATTAGTAGTTTACTTACAAGACTAGCTTTGACATGAAATATGCTGCTTTTTAAAAAACAATCTAAACCGCTTGTAATTTTAATAAATTTATTAAAGAGTTTGAAGCTACTTTTGGAGACTCAGACAAAGTTAAAACAATGGCTAATTGAATTAAAAAACTCATCCAAGCTTCAAATCAGCTTTTAGCTATGCCTTTGAGTTCAGACAAATCATTGAAGACTTAGATTGGAGTGAAGCAGCTTTAATCAACTAGTTTTGTATTGGGCTTTGTAATGAAGTAAAGAATTTACTTTTAACCTTGGAAGATCCTATGCTCTAAGTGATGCCATTTTAAAGCAGTTCATTGTGATAATCAATTGTTTAAAAGAAGGTCAGAATGCAACCAGGACCCCTACTTGGTAAATTACCAAGCTTACATTCTCAGCAACCCAATGTTTTCAACCACTAAACCAATGCAATTAGACTTAGTAAAGTTTAAAATACTATCAGAAGAAGAAAAAAGGTGATAATGTAAGAATAATTTTTGTTTGTATTGTAAAGAACCCAGCTATATTGTCAGAAATTGTCTAAACAAGACTAGTTCACAATCTAGAATCAGCATCTTATTAATCTCTGAAGTGAGTTTAAGAAAAGAGTAGCTCTAGCTGCAGTAAAGGGGCTTCAGCTAGACCAAATAGCTACTTTCCTCTCTACAAACACAACACAATTTTTCACAACTACCACTTTTATTCTAGAAGTATGTTTTTATATCCTGATAAGTTTCAAGTACAAACAAAAGTATTAATCAACTCTGGCATCTCAGCTTGTTTTTTTGATATATTTTTGGCACATAAACACCACCTTTCCCTACTCAAAAAAGAAAACCTTTGTCAGTAAAAGTTATTGATAGTTAGGAGATTGCCTCAGAGGTAATCGCTCATAAAACTGCCCTCTACTTCTACAAATTCACAACTATTATGAGAAATTATCCTTCACCTAATTTCTTCTCCTAATCACAAGATAAATTTAGGCTTTTCTTGGTTAACCATGCACAATCCTGAGATCAACTGGAACCAAAAGTCTATAGTTTTCTCTGATCTATTATGTAAAACCCATACTTCAAATTTATTACTATTCTAATTACTATCTAAACATAAAGAGCAACTCTGTTGAGTCTAAGTCTTCACTGTTCTGGCAACTACTACAAGTCTTACAAGACCACCTAAACTATCTTCAAAATAACAAGAGTTCAGTGATGTTTTTAATAAAAAGGAAGGATGCTAATAAGTTACCTGAAAACAGAAAATATGACTGTGCTATCGATTTGTTTCCTGGGATGCAACCACCATAGGGACCTATTTATGAGTTGTTCACACAAGAACTTGAAGCTCTAAGAGCCTATATTAAAGAAAACCTGGAAAAAGAGTTTATACAATATTCTAAATCTTCTGCTGGTTCTTTTGTTCTCTTTGTTAAAAAAAAAGATGTGTTTTTACAAATGTGCATCAATTACAGAGGTTTGAATAAAATCACAGTTAAGAATAGGTACCTCCTCCTGCTAATACTGGAATTGTTAAATAGGCTTGTGGTAGCTAATATTTTTACCAAACTAGATCTGAGAAGAGTCTACAATTTAGTTTGTATAAACCTGAAAGATAAATAGAAAACAGCCTTTTAAACCTGTTATGAGCTTTTTGAATATCTAGTGATGCCCTTTGGGCTTACTAACACCTCAGCTATCTTCCAACATCTAATAAATAATATTTTCTGTGATTTCTTGGATCATTTCATGATTATTTATCTGGATGATATTTTAATTTACTTGGCTAATCAAAAAAAACATAATCAACATATATAGTAGTTCTGAAACAATTGTGCCACCATGAGCGATTTGCAAAGTTGAAAAAATATGAATTTGATTAAGAGAAAATAGATTTCCTGAGTTACTGTTGTCTCTTAGCCCATTCCAACAACTACTCATAAGATCTAACATTTTCTAGGGTTTGCAAATTATTATAAGCATTTTATTAGAAACTATGCCCAATTAGTCACTTTTTTGACAAACCTGACTCAATGGTCTAAGAAGACCTCCAAAGTGTTCAAATGGCCTACCACAGCTCAACAGGCTTTTATAACCCTGAAAGCTGCCTTTACCTTTGCACCTATACTAATTTAAGCCAGTCCAACCAAACTATATTTTCTCAAAACTGACACTTTAGATTATGCATTTGGTGCAGTTTTGTCTCAGTATCAAGAAGTAGAACGCCTTCACCTCATCGCCTACTATTCTTGAAAATTTACTACAGCAGAGATTAACTACAATATCTATAACAAAGAATTATTAGCAATAGTAGCAGCATTCAAACATTGGCACCATTTTTTGGAAAGAACACAACATAATATATCTTTTTTTTGCAACTATAAAAACTTACTATATTTTGCTACTACAAGGAATTTTAGCTGCTGGCAAGCTTGGTGGTCTATTCTTCTTTAAATTATAATTTTAAAATTACTTTTCATTCAGGCAAAAAACAAGGTATATCAGATGCCTTGTCCTGAAGACCAGACTATTAGTTCTAAGAAAACAATGAAGCAGTAATTCAGCAACACACTATACTGTTAAAAGCCAAAAATCTTCAAGTAAATACCACATACATAACACCTACTGACAATGCCTTAAGAGATTAAATCTGTGACCAACTCAGAAGTAACCCTCTGCCTTTTGATATTATTAACAACTAAGAGAAAGGTGCACACAAAATCACGCAGTAATTACAATAAATTTCAGTACGAGAATGAGCTCCTCTTCAGGAAGGGTTTATTATATATACCAGAAACCCTAAAAAACTTGAAGTAATGCAAGCTAGGCATGACTCAAAATTATCAAGTTATTTTGGGGTAGCTAAAACTATAGAATTAGTGATGAGAGACTATTGATGGCCAAAACTTCATTTCTTTATAAAAAATTATATTAAATCCTGTAATGTTTGCACTAGATCCAAATCCCCAAGACATCATCCCTATGGGTTACTGGTTTCCTTACCCATACCCACTTAATATTGGCAGTCCATCTCTGCAGACTTTATCACAGACCTACTTTTATTGTCAGGGTGTAATTCAATTTTAGTGATAGTAGATTGGTTATCCAAAATGGCACACTTTTTAGCATGCAGTAAAAATATCAGTGCTGAAGAAATAGCACAACTTATTTTCAAAGAAATAATCCATCTTCACAGCCTCCCAAAAGAAATAATATCAGATAGAGGGCCCCAATTTGTCTCGAAATTTTGGAAGCACCTATTTAATTTGTTAGGGGCCAAAATTAATTTATCAATTGCTTATTATTCTCAATCAATAGCCATACTGAGAGGGTTAATCAAGTGTTATAACAATATCTACGATGTACAATAAATTATCATCAAGACAACTGGTCTAACCTACTCCCACTTGCTGAATTTGCCTACAACAATTCAATGCATTTCTCTACAAAGACCACTCTCTTCTTTGCTAACTATGGATTCCATCCACATTTCGATTTGCAAACACCACATCATTCCATAGTACAATCAGCTGATAGAAAGTGGCACAACTACGACATATAAAAGAAACCCTTACTAGTGAATTAAGAAAGGCACAGAAATATTACAAAGAAAATGCTGACTATCATTGTTAGCCAGCTCCTGTTTTTGAAGTTGGCAATAAGGTTTGGTTGTTGAGGCGCAACATTCGGACCCAGAGGCCTTCAGGGAAACTGGACTATCAGAAGTTAGGCCCCATATGTTATTTCCAGAAAAGTCAACCTGGTGTCATACCATTTGGATCTGCCTCGGCATTTAAAATCCATAATACTTTTCACATCTCCCTCCTTGAACCTTATACTGCCAATAACATTCCTAGTAGAGTTGTTGAGCCACCACCATCTATCTTTATTGAAGGAGAGAACGAATATGAAGTTAATGAAATACCTGACTCCAAAATTTTCAGGAATAAACTACACTACCTTGTCGACTGGAAAGGCTATAATATAAGTGAATGCTTTTGGAAACCCATCAAAAACTTATCTCATGCACAAAAGGCTGTTGAAACCTTTTATCGCAGTTATCCTAACAAACATGGCCCAACCCTATATACAACATGGAAAAGCAAAAAAAAAAAAGAGAGAATAGAGGGGAACAGGTTATCTTAAAGGGGAGGATAGTATAATAATCGTTCAGTGATTAAAATATAACACCCAGCCTGTGATCCAGATTCGTGACTCGAATCCCATAATCGTGCTAAGTGTTATTTCATTCCCGATCCAAGCACTTCTTGACACATAAATTATGTATCATAATTTAATTAATTAATAGTCATAGCGATAGTTTATTATAGTCAATTGCGGCTCAATATCAAATGCATGAATTATGAGGTTATTAAGCAGTAATAATTTGTAGTCTAGCTAGTGATCATATTAGTAAGGGTTCATAGTCGCAGTGGGTATATAAGGCAAAACTTTTCTTCTTGTAAACTCTAGTCTGTTCAATACATATAATAAAACCCATTCTTTATATTTGCCTGACTAATTTTAGTCTGCCCCATTACACCTGCTTACATTCATTATTTTACTGTACCTCAATGATCATTCCTGATATTGCTTCATTATCTTTTGAAAGGCACAAGCTAAACATGCCTTTTCTGGCAAACTTACCTGATATTAAGGCCAGCTAATTTTTGAGATGATACCAACAGCAACAGCTATCGGGCCCATTTGGAAACATTATTGATTTCGCATCACGTGTCTTGTTATTAGTATCGGGACTGATAAGGCAACAAAGTTTTGTATGGTATTTACTATTCAGGTAATAAGCATTTATGTATGATAATATGCTTCAGGTAATGGTACAAAGATCCGTGGGGCGATTGTCCTTCGATCACTCTTGGTTATACGGTTCCAAGGTTCGAGCCAATCTACCGCGGAGTCGTCGGTCACATTAATCAAGTGCTTCTTTAAGCTGTTGATATGTGACTTGTGACTCTCTAGTGACGTAGCCATAGGTCACATGCTCGTGAGGTCCTAATCGGGACAGGTGTCAAATCCATACTTAACAACGTAAACACTCACAAATTAATCGCCAATTAATCACTTCGAGGATGGTACATCAATTACATCATTATTCGTTCTGCAGAACTTTAATGAAGATCTAATTAAATTTTACTTAACCCTTCGGCGATAGTGCCAAAGATATAAAAAAAAAAAAAAAATTACATAAAGGATGAACACCATTACATCATTGGCTAATTAATTGAGTATGCTACTTGTGAACACCCTTAAAGAACAAAGTGATTTTTTATGAATATATTCCTATCGGCTGAATTGTACTATTCAAGTTATTCTGTTCTTAATGCACAACATAGGTATGGGATTGAATCTTAATTTTCTTTGAAATTATATCACTGATCATTAATCCACTAGTAGAGTCAAGTAAATTCAGCCAAATATTTATATTTCTATTAGTTGAAAGTGGCCGATTCTGAACCAGATGATCTATAAAATTTTTTGTTTGGCTGTCACATTACTCCTGATATTAAATTTGATTGGTCAAAAATTACAGAGGATGAACAATTTTTAGGGTGTACTACGTAACTAAATTATAAATAAAGAACATGTGTATGTGTAACAATACGTAACGGACTTAATTCTTTTTTTTAAACAAAAGCGAAAGTAATTCATGGTATCAAAAATATTTATGGGAGATACTCCCGAATTAGTTGAAAATATTCTTAATAATTTAATTAATGAATTTAATTCCTTATATTCATGCGCACTGGATCCCTATCATTTCCCCGACATTAATTTCCCCGACAATCACTTCCCCGACAAATCATTTCCCCGACACAATCATTTCCCCGATATTTATTTCCCCGACAGGCACTTTCCCGACACAATCATT
>CAJVPU010002421.1:0-10660 GCA_910591775.1 Dentiscutata heterogama | reverse complement strand
TCCAAGGACTTATATCTTCTATTTTGTTGCTTTTGATCTTTACAGTCCTGCTGGTTGGAACTAGGTTTGATTCTAGAGAGTTATGTGGCTGTGTATTCTCCTTGTTTTCCTCTTCCTATTCCATTATATGTGCTTTTCGGTTTAGAAATTTCTTTTGTATTTTGCCTATAAATGGTGCTTTGCCTTTTTCTCTATACCTATTACCCATTCTTTTTTCGATCTCTTGTAGGAAATTTTCCTTTTTTTTGGCTTTATTTGGATGTTGTATGTCTCTTTTCCTCGAAGGTAGGCCTCATGGATCTTTCGGGAGGGATGATTTGCTATTACTGTTTCTTCTAGCTTTTGGAACCATCTTGGGCCTTTTCCTTTTGTTTTAAGTCCCTGAATTCTTCTAATTTGTTGCCAGGTGAACATGATGCTATCCTGTTTTGTGGTTATTTGTTCTAGGCACCAGAAATTAAGCTCTCACAGTGATTGCATACCCTTTTCTAAATCTTCTTTCTTTAAGAGTGCTTTGATCTCATTTACCGGGTTGCTATCTAAAGCTATACTCCAGTTCTTTTCTATGTTTATGTTTTTAATATTTAAACCCAGGTCTTTCGCTGCTGCTAGAATAGCTACGTTGAGGTTATTTTTTCATTTTCACTTTTGGATTTCTTCTTTTTCGAGAATCCAAACTGGTATCATAGAGCATAGTAAGAGTTGTGCATCTTTAAGTCTTATTCTGGTAAGCTCTCCTATGAGGTTTGGGTTGTTTATTCTAATTATCCATTCTGTAAACATGTGTTTTGTATGCCGTTGCCACAGGGAGTTTATTCTCCAAATATCATTCTGCAGAGGAACTGAGTTCGAGATAGTCGAGGTTAGTTCTGCTTTCCACTTTGCTACTCTTATCAATGGCTGATGCAGCTTGTCGCACTCTTCTTTAGACAGCATTATTAAGTTTAGTTTATATTTGACTCTAGGTAACAGCACCATATTGTTTATGTATTTAATATGCTCTATCGATATTTTTTTCCTGTTAAGCAAGTTGGCTATTTGTTTAATTTCTATGCTAAGTTTCTTCTTGGTTGAGTGCTTTAGGTCTGCTGCAGTTAACCAAACTCCCAAGTAGTGGGATATTTCTCTCTTCTCTTTTGCCAATATCTTTTCTTTTCCTTTTTTAATAATTACTGATTTTTCTTCTTTTTTGTTTTTCCTGTTTATTACTAGAAGTTCTGTTTTTTTAATATTTAATTCTATGTTGTTTAGGTCAAAAATGGATTCTGCGATATTGATTAAGTTTTGCATGTTCTCTTTGGAGTTTGCTAAAAGGGCAGTATCATTTGTATATGCCAAACTGGCAACTTGTATTTTCTCTACTTTTGTTGTTCCCCGGGAAATGTCTATTGGCCATTTTACTCTTGCTCTTGCACCATACTTGCATTTGTGTAGTTTGTATAATAAGAGGTCAAAATAGATTCTTCAGAGTAATAGGGAAATCACTTCTCCTTGATCTATACCACGTTCAGGACAGAACCCTTCTGACAGGCCAAACTTGGTGATAACTTTTACCTCTCTGTTTGTGAACATGTTAACCAGGAAAACTTCTAGTTTTTTTGAGATTTTAATTCTTTTGAGTGCGAGTTGAAGCCTTCTAATATCTACAGTGTCAAATGCTTTTTTGATATTTATGAGAGTTATTCACATTTCCTGGTTTTTTTGTTTTGCGGCTTCGATCAGAGAGTTCAATTATGTAGATTGGTTCTTGAGTATATTTTCCTTGAAGTCCTGCGAAGTTTGGCTCTCTTAGTATCTTGTACTGTAAAATGGTGTCGCTGAGTCTTTGTTGAATAATTCTTACGAGACCTTTTCTTGTTGCTTCAAGAAGTATAATAGGTCTTGTGTTTCCCATTTGTAGGTCCCATTCTGACATTTTTGGGATTGGAAAAATTATTCCTACTTTACACTTTTTTGGCATAATTCCTTCTTCAAGAATTTTGTTTAGCAGGCTTAAGAGGAGGTCCATGGCTTTTTTTCCTAGTTTTTTTAGTATTATGTAACCTATATTGGATAGACCAGGAGCAGATTTGTTTAAGGTTTTTTGCAACATTTCTTTCCATTCTTTTGCTGTGATTTTATCTAGAGTGTTGTTGTACCAGTGATGTTGAATATAATTGCGTGATGTATATTCCTCTTTCCATACTTCTACTTCTTCTTGCGGGGGCCAAGTGTCTTTTTTGAACTGGATTGCGAAATACCTATCCACCTTCTTTTTAACCTCTTCTGGTTTATATATGAGCTCTTTCTTCCCCATTAAAAAGTCTGGTGTTGAGAGTATTTTTTCTATTATGATCTTGTTCCATGGTCTTTCGAGGATGCTATTAAGCATTTTTTTATCCTCTCGATCTATCATGCCAAATCTTTTTTTAATATTATCTTTTATTCTTTTTTCTTGTTCTATTCTCTGTTCTGTTAGCATTTTCTTTTCTATTATTTTAATCTAAATTTTAAGGTCTTGAATCCATTGTTCTAACTAGCTTTCTCTAATCTCTTGAATTTTAGTCTTGTTGTTTGTGTTTATTCATTTTATTTGAATATTTAAAGAAATTTGATCTTCTTGTTGAGATTTAGTCATCCAAGATAGCCTATTTTTCTTAGCTGCTTAATCTACCTATATTTCGGGTTCCATATAACTTGTTTTTGTTTTTCCTCTATAGTATTTTGTATTTTCTTGTGTGGAATTGTTTTATTCACAGCTTTATTTATTAGTTCTGCTAGCTTTTCCCATACTTCATTTATCCAGTTTTCGTTTAACAGGATGGGTGTTGTATTTCTTCTTTTAGATAATTTGTTACTGAATTCTTCCACATATTTTTTCAGAAGTGAGGTGAAGTCTTTCTAGTCTTCTTCAGTTATTTTATCATATAGGTAAACTTTCTGCTAGCTGAAATTTTTTTTTCCTTTGCTGGGCAATTGAGTTTGTGTAGAGTATGGGGCTTAGCGGCAGTTTTGTCCATATTAGGTTATGGTTGCTTTCTATAATAAGATCCATGGTTTCAAGCCAGAGGATTTAAATGGGTATTCCCCATAGTTGGGTGCAGGTACGGCAGCTAGTGTGGAACCTAGGGCAGACTACTTAAATAGGCAACCAAAAGTTGCATGTATGGCTAGTCGTACTCTCGTTAGTTAAATAACCAGAGAGCTTAAATAGGTAATCTCCTAGTTAGGTTGCAGGTATGGTGGCTAGTGTAGTACCCAGGCAGACTACTTAAATTAGGTACCAAAAGTACACGTGTAGCTAGTTGTATCCTCATGAAATTAATGTAATATTGTAATTACCTAAATAAAGCTAAGTGCCGGGGATCTAAGTAGTCACCTTAATATTTAAAAAAAAAAAAAAAAAAAAAATCTACAGAATCTCTGATTTTCTTACAACATTGTGATCTGCAGAGGTCACATCTTTTTGCAAAGCACAATAAATAAAATAATATCTTAGGCAAAATGTGAATCTCTAGAATCTTTTAGAATAAAAGTGAGAGGATTAAGTAATGAAATAAAAGAGGAATTTATTTTATTGCTTAGTCAAAATTATTCAAACTAATTGCCTTATGTTATATAACAGACATACTTATATTCTCTTCTATACTTAAAATCTTTAAAAAACTTCATCAACTGCAAATAAAAGAATTTGTTTATTCAGTAGTAATTATTATATTACCTATCCAATTACGTAAAATATTTCAAGTTCAATTTGAGGATTTGGAGAATAGAGTTAATACGTGGATCCAGATATAACTCCTTAAATCTGGATATAATTATTAAATTCAGATTTAATAATTAAATCCAGATTTACAGCTGTTTTCATAAATTCTGGAACATCTGGCAAAAAATTGACTGACCAAATATTTGCCAATTTGATAAGTTTGTGATTTCGGTACCGATTCAGAACTTATCGAATCGGCAAATATTCGGTCAGTCAATTTTTTGCCAGATGTCCCAGAATTTATAAAAATAGCTGTAATAATTATATCTGAATTTAGTTATAATAACTGGATTTAATGATTATATCCGAATTTAACATGATAATATATTAACTGATTGGCCAAAAATTATATGAAATTATATGCCCTTTCAAAGCTATTAACTTTGATGTAAAGTATACTAAATTTTAATGACAACCTTATTTGTTCAAACCAAAACTCTTACAAGATCGCACTTGGAATTGTAAGGTTAGAATGTTATTTATTAAGATAAGTTTATATATGTTTTGCACATTCTAACATTATCTATTACTTTACTAGATCACAAAATTATACATTTTCAGGCGAAAACATAGGAAAGTGTTCAGAATTTCTTTTTAAAAATAGCATCTTATCTACTAGATTAGGGGTGAGACAAGTCCTTCTAGCTGAAATATATACATTCGCATCAGAAAACAACTATTATGATGGGACTGATGTAGCAGGAATAAATAGATACTTGTGAGCAAGTTGGCTAAGAAGTGGATAATTTATATGTTTATTTTCCCACCACATTAACGGGTCATGATTTTTATGAGCAATTGGTTCTTTCATATAGCGAGTGAATTCATCTTTAGTAACATTTTGATCAGGTATTAAACATGATCCCTATAGCTTAGCACTTAACAAATCTTGAAGATCTTCATTAGTAGTTACTAAATTTCTTTCTATTTCTTCACTATTTAAATTGGTTATCTGAGTTTCTAATACTAATAATTCAGCACAAATCTGGGCTTCAGTTTCTTTTTTCTCTTGAATAGTAACAAATAGAAGCAACTTTAATGCTCATGGATCTAAAATGGAAGCCTTCATTATAAATCAAACCAAAAAAAATGTAATTGATTAGTGGTCAAATTTTTTTAAAAATCAATTAGTCAATTAATTAATTGACTAATTATTAGTTGATATATCAAGATATAATTATATTGCTGTTATTTAAACAACTAGTCGATTAACCAGTTAATCGATTTAAAACACTTCCTTCAAGCCTATTTCATTAAATATGCTTCATAATTCATCAAGAGATAGAAAAATAGCAGCTCATGCTTTTTTTAAAAGCCCAGAACAATTTGCAGATGGCAAATATTCTACAGTATTAGTATTACTTAACTCAGAAATTACTTTTTTTTCTTTTTTTTCTTTTTTTTTATGCTTGACCCGATTTTTATAGAAATGTACACTTCTATGTGTATATTGCTATTGTTGCCAATTTCTAGCTGATAGTATATCAGCTTTATTATCACTACTAAGGCTTGACTCATCAGTAGTATCTAACTCTTCTAAGCCATAAATTAGATCAATCCAAGATTTTAATGATTCTCCTTTCTTGCTTATTGGTGCAAACTTATTTTTTAAAATTCGAATGTAAGGGTATACAAGATTTAGGGTAGGATAATTTGATCCACAAATATGCCTTGTAATTTCTTCAAATAGTTTTAAGAGATCAACTATTTGTTCTACAAATCTTAAAAAAAATAAAAAATAAAAAAAATAATAGAATAATATACTCTATATTATATGATTTATAGGTATTTTATAATTCTATATTATACTGATTCATATAATTTTATGTTATTCATTACTAGAAATACAGTATAATTAAGATTATGTCTAACATTAAAACATACTCTTTTTCTTCTGTAGTCAAACACAATTTAAGAAGCTTTTTACTCTTCCATTTTAATATAGTATCCAGCTTATTTTGTAATGATGTTACAAGCCTTAGCATTGCAAAATGCAACAATAAAATTCATTTCTATGCCAAGTAAGTAAAATTCCAATGGGTCTTACAGTTGGTCAAAACATCAAGTAGGCTTATTTCATCTTCAGCATCATCTTGGTTTTCATCAAATAAACTTATTTGTATTTGTATTTTTCGCAATTGTTGCACCTGCTTTGGAAGTCTAAAAAATGATTGAGTGCTTTTAAGCCATTTATGAATTGGCTTAATTTGTTTTAATCCTTCTTTTACTGAAAGTTGAAAGGTATGAGTAATGCATAATTGTCAAATAATATTAGACAAGTAATTTTTTTTTAACAAATTAATGCTCTTTATCATGTTAGTATCATTATCCATTACAATTGTATACACTTTATCTACTAATTCCTACTTATGTATTATAAGAAACAATTCTTCACTAATACTTTAACCTGTATATGGATATGGCATATGATTATTTGAGAGTAATGCTTCCTAAAGCTTAAAATCTGATGTTAGCCATGTTGCAGTTATACCAAGATAACCATGATTACTCTTCACAGTCTACAAGTCTGTTGTCAAATTAATAGTACTAACATTTAATAATAGTACTTTAAGCTTTTTAGACCCCATGAATAAGCTTCAGAAATATATTTTTTTAATGTATTAGTGCTTGGTATTTGATACTGTGGTTTGAAACTATGTAGAAGCTTATAGAAAGATGGATTTTTTAATATATATAATAGTTGAATATCATATATAATGAACTCTATAACAAGTTTCATTAATTCCTGTTGCTTTTCAGATGAAAGAGTAGGTAGGTCTAAATCCAAACTTATTTCTTGATTAGTTATTATTATAGGCTATTAAAAAAAAAAAAAAATATTAGGATATTTGAAATTTGATTATTTTATTATTAAATAAAAATTTACTTTATTATCATCATCAAGGTATTTTCTATAATTTCTTGAATTTATATAATGTTTGGCATGTAAATGTGTGATCAAATGCCCCATACTTTTTCCCAATTTGCTATATGGATATGGACTAACCTGAATTCCATCTAATTCATCTAATTCCTCTAATTTCTAAATACAAATTTTATAATATGTAATTATATTATTATTTTGATTATCCTTAAAAAAAAATCGTGTAAAAGTAGTATTTGCCCTTTTCTTTGGTAAGTCACTAGAAGCAATTGATGAGGTTGATAGAGCAGATTGGATTGATTGGGTATTAGTGGTATTAGTAGTATTAGCGGTATTAGTGGTATTAGCAATATTAGTTTTAGTAGTTTGTTTTTTTTTCTACTAGGGTTAAGCATCGTCGAATAAAATTTTAAAACAGAACTTTAATAAACTCAAGATTGGTAAAACTAACTATTTATAAAAAAAAATTATCTTTATTTTTTTTTAAAAAAAAAAAGGATCTTCTTTAGTATAACTGGGCAATATAAAAATATTATATAAAAAAACTCTAACTTTAACTCTAATCTAACTCTAATTTAAGCTTTAACCCTCACTCTAACCTTAACTATTTACAAATTTGCTTAAATTAGTTTAAATAGCTATTTTTATATATTATAATCTTACAATAATTCTATATTGCCCAGTTATACTAAAGATCAGCCAAAAAAAATTACTGATGATACAAATCATATTCTAAATGCACATTCTCAAGGTACAAATTTTATTATAAATATAAGAGGCTTTTATGGTTATACTCCTCTAAATGTAATACAAATTTTATTATAAACCTATAAGCCTTCATGATCATACTCCTTTAAATGCAAATTCATAAGATGCAATTTTATTATAAGCCTTTATATTCATACAACCACGTCTTTAAATATATGTTCTCAAGTTGCAAATTTATTATAAACCCATAAGATTTACAGTCATACTCCTCAAAATGCAAATACAAATTTTATAATAAACCCCTATAAGCTTTTACAGCTATAAATCATATTCTCTAAATATCAACTTCTATAAATTTTATGTGGATCAAAAATTGATTTTTTCAAACACATTAACTAATTATTTAAGTAGTTAATATATAGTCATACTCCTCTAAGTGCACAATTTCCCACATCTCACTTGGCTCTAGCTAATATAACTTTCATTGACCTGACCTCCTAAAATACACAGTTTGGATTTTTCGTTTGGTCCTCTGTGGTATTGTGCTTGACTGTCTTGACTATATTGACATTATTTAACAAGAAAGTCAAAAAATTGGTATTTAATATTAATCAGCATACAATTAAATTTTAAATTAGTAAATTCAGATTAAGTTCTCTCTAATGCAAATATCTTATTGAGCATTAAACAAAAAATAATGCTTCAATAAACCTACAATTAGCGATTAATAATACCGAGACAGATCAAGGATTTAGAAAAATCTAAAATTCTTTTATTTAATAATTAGTATATTCAAAATGTGCTGAAAAATTAGAACCATAAAAAAAAAAATTCTTAAGTAAATAAAGAAACTTTTACCAACGCATGTTCGCTTGACAATTCACAAGCTTTAGATCAAGGAGTCCCATAAATTCGTCGTTAACACAAAGCTACTCAAAGCTACTCAAAGCTTATAGAAAATATTATTGCGTTGCTTGAAGAAAGTCGTGTAGAGATTAACAGGAAGTTGAAACAATTTGCTAAAAGTCTTTGTATAATTTCGATGCTCTGTATTCCCGATCCGGATATTATTATTAAATCCGGATATTATAATTAAGAGTTATATCTGGATTCAGGTATTAACTCTATTGAAGAATATATCTTCAAGTATTACAAGTTCACAAAATCATAAAAATTTGTTTAAAACTTGCTCTTTCTGTTGTACTGAACAAATTATAAACTGTAAACAAATTCCACTTGGTGTTGAAAAACAAATAAATATATGATTAAAAGTTGTCCAGTTGAAGCTACCAACTCACCTTAGCCAACAATTTATGAATATCAAGTTCTACAAAAAACTCAATTACAATACCATAGGTGGGTGGGTAAGAAAATATTATTTTTATATTAATTTTTTAATATTAAGGCAAGGCAGACTAGATTTTGTGTTTTATATTACATCCCTCTTTAGCGTCCCCCCTCTCGATCATAGTAAAAAATTTAGATAAATATACATAGACCTACGGGCTATTTTAGAAAATTTTTATATTTTTCATGGAACAATTCAGAAAAACTTTTTTTTGACAAAAAATTTTTTAAAAATTTTACTATATAAACCACAAATTCTCCCTTCTAGAGGGGAGAGGAGGGTAATGTAAAACATAGAATCCAGTCGGTTTTGCCTAATTAATCTCATTTTTTTTAGCAGTAGGAAAAACTATATTTTTTTATAAAGAATTTTTTACAAAAATTTTTCCTTTTACTTGTACAGTATATAAAAATTTCTTATAAAATATATATAAATTTTTAGTTACAATAGTGCTCTGGGTTGTAAGCAAATTTTCATATTTAAAATTAATGTTTACAATTGTATTCTAAGTTGTAAACATTTTAATAGTTTTTTTTGAAATTAATATCTACAATAGCACCTTGGGTTGTAAACTTAATTCTAATTATTTCGGTTTAATAATATAATTCGATAATAAAACTTTTACGCACAGTATAAAAGTAATGTAATGAAATTTAGTTTTAAAAACTTTATACACAAATTTATAAGATAATGTTAAATGTTACAAATTTATTTGCTCCTGTTATATTAAGAAAATGTAAAATCATAATCATTGATAATTTTTATTATTAGATAAAATCTCTGCATTTTTTTTCATAGTTTGAACTGATGAATATTTTTTATATATATCAATATTTATGCTATTATTCAACTTGACATCTAATTTGGATTTTTGGTATTAATTTCAATGTCAATCTCTTGGACTCATAGTAGAAAATGAATTTATTAAATATACAGTACTAACTTGGTCTAAAATAGTATTTTAAATTTTTCTGAATTTATATTTAAATATAGGGACCTGATATTTCCACACCCTTTTGATATTTCTATACCCATATATAAATCATGTTTTTTTTTAACTTTGATCAAAAGTAACTCAACACCCACACAACCAAATTTGATGAAATTTTTTTATTTGAATTCTCTGGAACTGTAGAACTCAAATAAAAAAAAAATTTATTGAATTTGGTTCTGTGGGTGTCAAGATATCTTCGATCAAAGTCAAGAAAATTTTGCCGCAACTAATATGTTTATAAAATTTTTTAAAACTTTAATCGAATATATCTCAGAAATTTTTTTATTTTATTTTCTGAAACAGTAGAATTTAAATAAAAAATTTCATCAAATTTGGTTGTGTGGGTGTTGAGTTACTTTCAATTAAAGTTAAAAAAAAAACATGATTTACATATGGGTGTGGAAATATCAAAAAAGGGTATATATCAGATCCCTAAATATATTGTATTTAATTTTGCCTAAAATTATAATTTGATTTTGTCTAAATTTATATTTAAATTTATATTTTAATTTGGCCCTTATCAGCATCAATTGCTACATTTTTTAATATGATTAACTTGAGAGTAATTCGATTATTCGGTTATTATTAGTATCAGTATTTACTCTGATGAGATATTTTCACGGGCAGTATAAACCGTGACTACCCAAACGTGACCTAAACGAGATCATGACCTGGATCTATGAATGATCAATGATCATGATACAATAATGATGCCTTGGATTTTGGGCATTCACGATCAACCCAAAATTGGGTGAAAACTGCATATTTGGTAGTGCTCCTATATTCAGTTTGGGTTCGGTCCAGTTCGGATCCGATCTGGGATCAAACCGAACTCGAACTCTAAATTTTGCTAGTTTCAAACTTCAAACTAGACTCAGACTCAGTTAAGAGTTCGGTTCGGTTCGGTCCGAAGTTTGTCAAACTAGTTCGAAGTTTGAATATTTATATTTGTATTTTTTTGTGCTGAACAAGTTTACTTAG
>CAJVPU010002420.1:0-10662 GCA_910591775.1 Dentiscutata heterogama | reverse complement strand
TAATGTGTTAGAAATAAAAATAATTGACTTGTAACAGATAGTGACGCTGCTTATGCTGCTTCAAGGTAATATTAAACTTATTTATAAGTATATACAATAAATTTTTTATCAGTACACCCTCTATATGTGCATACCCTCTAAATGCATACTCAAATATATACATAACCCCTGCAAATGCACTTTGTCTTGTTGTTTTCTAAGTAAATATTATTAAAGGTTAATTGTGCACTTATAGAGGTTTACTGTATTAAAAAGATTATATAAATTAATATATTTTCTTTAATTATAGATGTAGGCTTAGATTAAAACATTTAGATAAAGTTTTTTTACCATGTTATGCCCATTAATTCAATTTGTGTATAGGGGAAATTTTTAAGGAATCTGATAATTTTAATATAGTAATGAAATCAGCGATTACTGTTGTAGCTTATTTTAAAAATGCTAACTATTTTTATTTTATTAGTAAGCTTTGTGATGAGCAGTATTCTTTGTATAAGCACTTTATTTCATTAGCGAATCCTGTAGAAACACATTGGAATAGCTATTATTACTGTGTTAACTCTTTACTTAAATCAAAAAGTGCATTAAAAGTATACTTAATTTTTTTATATTATTATTTTTTAATAAGCTTTATAAATATTATAATACTAACTATATATGAATTGTATATTATATAGATACTTGTTGCTAAATTTGAATTTTCAAAAATAATATCAAATAACAAATCTTCAGGTCTCTATTTACCTGAAAATATATGCAGAATTATTAATAATGAGCTGTGGTGGTCACAACTTCAAGAACTTTCTCAACTTCTTCTTCCATATTGTACATGTCTTAACAAACTACAATGTGACAAAGCACAATTACATGAAGTTCTTCACTGCGTTTCTTACCTTATTAAATTATATAAAGATTATTCAGACAAAGATTTTGCTACCTATATAATTAATCGTTTAGTGCATAGATGGAATTCCTGGGAACAACCGTTATTACTTCTTTCATTTCTTCTTCATCCTAAATATAATATGTTAATGTTTAGTTCTAAAAATGAACAGCTTTATTTTCAACTCAGTGATTGGTTAATATATTACTACTGTGCCTGGTTTGGTAATGAACCCCTTACTCTTTTACCTGAACTTGAAAAATATCGAAAGAAGAAAAGCCATTTACAGAACGTGTTGCCAAACAGTTTAAAGATGATATTTTAGAATATTGGGAATATTGTACTACCTTAGCAAAAGAATTAGGTAAGGTGGCGTGTCGTATTTTTAGAATTTGTGTTAATTCCACTTCTGTGGAAAGGCTCTTTTCATATATGGGTTGGTTGCATAATAAGTCACGATCTCGTTTAAAGGTTTGTCTAAATTTATTAGTGTTAGCTTTTTAATTATTAATATTTATTAATTCTCAAAAAATTTTAGCCTCAAAAAGTACTTCACATGAGTCAACTTCATGCTACTATGAATCGCCATAATCGTTTGAAAGAGATTGAACTATCAATGAAACAATACAAGCAAAATAATGTTGCATTATCAATACTTGATGATAATAATATATCTGTAGTTGATAATGATTCAGATGATGAGATAGAAGAGATTAATGAAGAAAATGAGCAAGCTATTAACGTGGATAATTGGAATGAAATCGTGCAATGGTGGACTAAGATGATCTCTGAAGAAGAGGAAGATGAGGAAGATGAAATCGATTTTACTATAGGTGAAGATAATGTAGAACGAATTATTAATGATACAGAACATCCGGCTATTAACAATGATACAAAGTGGAAACTAAAAATGCTGTTCAAAGACAACATTCCTGCTCCAGCATTTATTTGTGACTTGTAATGATTATATAAACATTATTATAATATGATTTTATAATAAAAAGTAAATACTTAAAATTGTAAGTAAAAAAAAAAAAAACAAATAAATTGCAACATACAGTGAAAACTCCATAAGTGTACCCTTTACAAGTGCACGCTCCCTCTAAATGCACACTAAAACATATACATATAACCTTCATCAATGCACCTTTTCCTATTGTTCTCTAAGTGCACGTTATTAAAGGTTAATCCCAAGAGCGTGCACTTGTAGAGGTTTTACTGTTTTACCATTATATAATACTCACAAATTTAAAATCGACTAAAAAAGTGCTGGTTCTAGAATTAAGCATAAGTTGTGCAACTTATACTTACAAGCCGAATTATAATAATCGTACTTAAAGAGATATGATTATGTATGTCAAATTGGTATTATAATTACCTATCTAAATTTCTATTTTACTATCTATAAATATTTGCCGGCCTTCCATAATGTTATTAGCAATATCACAAAGATTTTTCAATTGAATTAAAAAGACATTTACTATAGAAATTTTCATGAACTTAATCAGATTGTATCGATCTCATCAAGTAGCGTCGCAGGTTAATTAGTGACTACCGTCACTAAATGGCCCAACAAAGTACGAACGATCTAATACTACGATGAAACTTGTGCTCAAACAAGGGTAAGTATCATTATCATTCGTTCAATTTATTAGAAAAAAGGGTGATTACTAACTTTATTATTTCGCTTCTCTTTTATATATATTCTACTCTAACTTATTACATTATACTTTGATCACATGGATTTAACTATAAGTTACTATTATCCTTCGCTTGTACTACCAATCCCTATGTAATTTATTCAACAGGAGGAAACGCCCAAATATAGATATGATTTTCATTCTCATTATACAGAACACTCATTGTATCGACCAGTCTACGGGATTAGTCAACTAATCAAATTGCGAAATTTACAAAAAGACAAAACCATGGGATTCAAGGGGATTCAAAAAATATGTTTTAAAGCAAAGTGAGAGCTTCATGTTTGTTTAATCATTTTCAATATTCATAGAAAAGATAAGTTAAACGAGGTTTCCAAAAAAGTATTGTAAAATAATATAAAAAAATTTTTTTGTAATGATTTTGTGACGTATCAACGTTTCCTCCTGTTAATTTATTCTTTACATTTCATTTCACGATTGCAATTCTGATCCCGATCTATCTTCATGGGAGTCGATCATTTTTCCATTCCCTCTAAGCTAAGTATACATTTTTTTCGATTTATACTAATATACTTCTATTACTTCTAGAGTTCTAAGTTCATGCTTTATCAAGTACACTGCATACTTATTTTCACCATGATAGTAGAGATGTTTTAATTTATCTATTAAATTTATATGAATATACAGTAACGAGCTTATAAAGAATTTTTATTTTAGCAATTAAATAAAACAAGATGAATTTAAATAGCTAAATATTTTATTAAAAAGATATTTTTGTTTATCTTTCATAGATTATTTTTTGTAAAATTTGCAGTAGTCTGTTTTTATTATGTATCTATATTATATTTATTATATAAAATTTATATAATCTATAAAACCTATTGTCCATTGGTCCATTGAAAAAATTTTCTTCAATGGAATGCCATTTTAAAACACGTTAAAGAAGATACTGAAAAACTCATAAAAGAAGGTATGTTTGGCTTGGTCGCTTTGCTTAGAGACTTTTTAGATAAAAACGCAGAAAGCACAAGGAATATTTGTACCTACATGGTGCAGTGCATTGGTAATATAATTACTTTATTGTATTTACTAGTTTCTTCTGAGAGGTATAAATCTTATTTTGTAGTTTACTATAGGTGACCGAATCACACTGAGTGAACTTCGTCTCGATAGAAGACATTATTATAAGATTTCGCAAATCAAGTCCGCTATATTGCCATTTTCTTTTGAAGAAGTCGAAAAGTATTTGAACTGTTATACGCTTTGGTGGTGTGTATTTTTATATATACACTGTATGCATTATAAGTATTTCGGTTTAACTTTTATTTTTATTTTAGAATGGACTTAAAATCAAACAAATGAATTAAAGAAATTAATGCTTGCTGATTCTAATAGTAATGAACCCACAATTCGGGATTGGATATGGGTTCCGAATACTCATTTAACATGGGAAGGTACAGAAATAATATATGAAGATTTTAACTATGAAAATATTTTATGTACCAAATAAATAGAGAACGCGCATGTGACTAGAATTTTGAGATCAAACCATAATGGCGTGTTGTCAGAGTTTAGAACAAAGTGTAATGCATATTAGCTAATAAAGTATCACTGAAAAATTCAGGTTAAATTCTGTATACATGCACGTAAATGATAGCAGATTCAAAAGTATCAGACAAAAAAAAATAGCATATCTTGCCAGAGCCTACAAGACCCCTTTGAATTTCATAATTGCTTTCAGAACAATAAAACAAAATACAGTTGACTCCCTCTAAGTGCAACTTGCTGGGACTTAGAAAAATTTCTCAAGTAAAAAAAAAAAATCTTGCACTTAAAGTGAATTTGCATTTAGAGAATATAAGTTTATTATAACTTTATATAGCTTGGGACTAAAAAAAAATCTGCATTTAAAGAGAATTTAATATGACCTGCACTTAGAGAACATGCACTTAGAGAGAGTCAACTGTATATTATTAAAAAATGTATCACTGTTATGTGGTGTGAGACAAATAAAAAGAAAACTTTTATGATAATAAGGATAATATTTTGATTAGAATTCACACTGAAATGGTGGCTGATTTCATTGCATATATAATCAGTTTACTTTTGCATGTGTATTTCATGAATTTATTTTATTATTTTTACAAGTGTATTTCCAAGATTAATCTGGATACATTAATATTATTGGGTATATATGATGAGAATTTTTTCTTGGTGGTATACACTTCCTGAACTAAGTTTGGAATATCATGTGATTTATATCTCTATGATAAAGAATTGAATATACTTGCATCTTATATAAAATGATAGCAAACACACAATATACAATTGTTTTGCTAAGAGAATTAAATACCAAGCTTACAGTTAAGATTAGCAAACTTAGAAAGAAGTATACTGAGCTTGAAACTAAGAATATTGAAATCAAAGCTGAGAATGCAAAATTATAACAAGACAAAGAAGAGGTTGAAGCCAGATTCTTGAATCTAGAGTAGAGAGATAGGGAAAAAACTAATCTTATCGCTAAACTAAAACATGATGTTTCACTAATTAAGAAGCAGAGCTTGCAAAACAGGAGTAATAATATACTGATAACATATCTAATAATGCAGAGTATCAAATATCTGATTCTAATATATGCCAAGTAAATGATAACCATTTTTAGTACCTCTCTGAAACAAATCATAATTGTGAACAGATAAACTTACAATGTGAAGACACTCCTGCATTTGATATAATTAATAATACTTCAAATTCTGATGTATGTTAGAAGACAAAGACTTAGCCAGAGGCTGGTTCACATTAATGCTCTAAAAACAAATTTTTAAAAGATAAAGTAATTGATAAATTTCTAGATCTAAAAGAAAAGGAAAAAGTTAGTAATATAATAAAAGAAAAAAATAGAGAAAAGAAGCTCAGATCTCAAGATCTTTTATTATATAATAAAGATATTTTACAATCTAGTAAAAACAAAGTACAGAAATTTATAGCAGAGGTTTCTTTTTTTTTTTTTTTAGTATTAAGGTAATCTCTTTGGCTATGAAGTGTTTTTTATTAGTTGTCAAATACTTATATAGTTATAATGAAGTTACAACTAGCCACACATGCATCTTTTGGGTGCATATTTAAGTAGTCTGCCTACGGGTTCTACACTAGCTGCTGTACTTGTAACCTATCTAGAGAATTGCCTATTTAACTCTTCTGGTCATAACCATCCATAGGTATCCTCTAACTAACTTAGAGATTTCTATCTAGTTGTCTCTAACAGATTTTACACACTATCTTAGAACTTCTGCAACTTATCAAGGGTTTGTACTAACTTATTACCGGCTTGTATTCCTTTATTGAGCAGATACATGGCTATCCTTGAGATAAACCTACTGGAGCCTTCTGTATTCCTATCCAGCTGACCCAGTCATCACAGTTGCTAAGACCCCTACTTACAGTTTGGTGTAACCTAATTGAACTGCTATGCTTTTGTAAGGTTCACTTCAACCCCAGTACTCACATTCAGGTCTTTCTTTTTCTGTAATTACCTTATTGGTCCCTCTCTTACTCCCAACCTGTAACCCAGAAGATTCGACCTTGGCTAGGCTCTAGGTGCCTTGTGCTTTGTCTCTTCATGGTATATAATTTTATAGCATATGTTCTTTTCCTCCAATTGGGTCCAGCTAGTTTTCAGGGATCGCCTAGCCCTTGTCATTAGGTAGAATCTAATTCTCAAATCCTAGTCACAGTAGATAGCCACCCCGGTTTCTCACACTGGCTAACTAGGTTGGTGTACTACTCTTCTCTCCAATTGGCAATCAGATTGGTAGATCCCCTACTTAAGGATCTTGTTGTCATTCGGTTCTCCAATCTTGGCTATTACTTTTAAATTTAGCCTTCCTGTAGTACTGTCGAAATATCCACTACCTCCTTACCCAGGTTTTCCCAAATGGGTTTCAATTATTCTAGTTTCTTTGCATTTTTGTACCAAAGCTTTCATAATGAGATAGTACAACCAAGATTACAGATTGTAGATCTAACTGATCGATGAATATTCATTACCTAATGCAGATTTATTTTTTAAAAAATGTTATCCATAGAATTCAAACTCTAGACCTACCGCTTGGTGGGGTGATAGCTAGACCATTTTACTATGTATCACACCTATTAGCAGAGGTTTCTAAAAACTCTAGCTTATCTATTAATAATAGTGTTATAGAATAGACTTTAGTATTAGTTTCGTGAATATACAAATATTAGTTCAAATTATTATTCTATTTTATTATTATTATTATATTATCTTTAGCTATATTTAGTAGAAGTATTGTTAGCCAAAAAGAGAAATTTGTTAAAGCACGCTTAATGCTTGATGCTTGACGCTTGATACTTAATGCTTAACACTTAACACTTGATGCTTAATACTTGATGCTTGATGCTTAACGCTTGACGCTTGACACTTAACACTTAATGCTTAATGCTTGACACTTAGCTATAGTAAATTAACAAGTATTGACGCTTTATCTAACAGATATATAAACCCCCACTTTTGCCTCAAGTTAAGTAACAAGTCCACATGTTAGAAATCCTCAATAACTTAGACAAGTTACTCCCTTCCCCTTTTCTCTACAAATAGTTACCTTTAAAAAGGATTCCTTAGGCACAGAAACCTAATGGATAGCCTTATCTCTTATTAATAAAGTTATAATTATCTATAAACCTTGCCTCTATACTGAACTGCCTTAGAGAAGAGTGTAGTTTCTTAACAAACTTAAAGAATTGCACTTATCTCTTGGACACTACTATAAACCTGTAAAGGATCTCTGTAGCCATGTCATTGTTATAGTAGCAATTTAAGAAGGTCTTCCTACTGTAACAATAGTAATACAAACAGTAATATGATATCTACAATTCTAAATGAAACAAAATCTCAACTTAGCAATACTAGCTTCATATTTTTATATAAAAAAACTTTGTAATACTATAATTCTTGCTAACTATAAAACCCAAGAGCCTAATTTGTATTACAAACTTTGTATATGGATTATAAAGAAAGAGAGCAAAATTCTGCTATAAAGGTTGGCAATATCAATATAGTCTTAATATTAAAAAAGACAAATGAAAGGCTTTTAAATTCTACTTGAGATCTACTAAATTAAACTATAGTAAAGAAATGTTCTGAACTGGCTTCTGCTACGATTATTGAATCGGTGTCCAAAAAAATAAAAAAAGCATTCAAGTATTATCTAAAATCTGCCAAGGCCTAGCTTTTCTAGCATTCTAATAGAATATTTAAAACTGCTCTTTGTTACTATTACAGAATTAGTGAAATGAGCCCAAATAAATATTTAAGGTAGTTATTTAAAGATCCTATTTGTAGTCATTGTGTTTACAATAAATCTGACAGTAAGTTTGTAAACTATTTAATGTATTTACAACATGTAAAAGTATTGTTCGAGTAGGCACATGAAGAATATGTCAAGTAGAAATATGAAGAATATAGGCATCATATTCACAATAAATCTATTGATAAGTCTGGCTATAAGTTTAATAATAAATACAAAAGTATGATATTAAATTTACAAAACACTACAACAAATAAATCAAAAAGATATCTTCTATAGTAAATTATAGTAGTTATAAGAAATAATTTTACAGAAAAGTATTACAACTATATACATATATATCTAATTTCATCACAAACTCTACTTTATATAGCTGTATAATATAATGAAAATTATATATTTTTTTTCAATAAAATTTTAAATATACAAATAACTTCAAATTACTAGTCATTAGTTCAAATATATAATCTTATATATAGTATATATGTACATAGTTGTATGCGTATTTATATTTATAGCATTTCTTGAAGCCAACCTGTTCCTTAGCCCAGATGTTCAATCAATATATAATATTGCATAATGGCTATTCTAAATTTGTAGACCTTAAGTATTGTAAGAAGGTAGGATCATTGCTAACTAATATTTTTGTCAATTTACACAATTGTATAAAAATAAAATTTGATAAAAGTATAGAATCTCCTTCTTTATTTTATAAAAATTGTTGCCAGAATAACAATATAACAAATAAATAAAAAAAATATATTTTTCTTATATAATAAAAAAATATAAATAAAAAATAAACATTTCAAAGAGGTACTCTTAACAGGTTAGGTTGATGAAGTTTATATTTGATTTAATGCTGCTTAAGCCTTATTGAAATTTATATTATTCTAGTCATTATTTTCTATATATCTTCTTATAAATATCTCTAAAAGTGGTGTCTAGAAATTACCTCTCTTTTTATAATACTTATTGTCTTGTAAGATACTATAGATCAAATTATCTAATTTAAATAAAATTTTACTATATAAAAATTTTTTTTTATAAATTTAAAAAAAAGAAAGTTAGCATAGCTGACTATATTATTATCACTTAATCTGATCTGTGGGGCCAGGTTTTACTTACTACTTCTGTTTCTTCTATTATTATATAAATTAAATGTCTTTTAGCTAGGTCTTGAATTAGATAGTATTGAGAGAATATAATAGATCTTAGAAGAGTTATTGTTATTAATTGTAAAAGTGATAGTGTTATTACTTATGATAGTGGTGTTATTATTATTAGTCTTGGTGGTGGTAGTTTTTTTATTACTGCTTATCTTTTATTTCTAAATAAAAAAATATAATAAATAAAAATTCAATTTCATAATTTCTATTAAATAATAAAGGATATAACAACTTAATAAAGTAATAGAGTTGTCACACCCCAAATAGCAGGTCTAGAGTTCAAATCTTATAAACAATATTTTTGAAAAATAGCTTTGTAATATAATTAATAGCTATTCAATGATCGGTAGGATCTAGAAATCTGTAGCCTTGGTCATATATCCTAGAATAAAAGCTTTGGCACAATAAACTCAAGATATTAAAATAACTAAAAACCTGTTTGGCAAGTTTTAAGTTGGAAGATATTGTAATTTTTAACAGTATTATAGAAGAACCAAATTTGAAACTAGAAACTAAGATTAAAAAACTAAGTAACCAGATTTTTAAGTAAAAGAACATACTAGCTAAATTGCCAGGTTACCAAACTGGAGGAAAAAGACATATGCTCTGTCTGAAAGTATATACTAAGAAAAAGAAGACCATATAGATATCTAAGATCTAGATAGACCAACCCTTCTAGGTTGCTAGCTAAAAGTAAGAAAGAAACCAGTAAAGAATCTAAAAAAGAAGTAAAGTTTAAATGTGGGTGCTAGAGTTGTATAAACCCAAATACAAGAATGTGAAATAAGTAACTAATTACTAATATAAAAAGGTTGTAATTTAAAATATAAATTGGATTATAGCAGTATTTTAAAAGATAGCTTGAGACACAAACCTGGTAGTAGCAATACAACAGGTACTAGTTAGGAAGAAGTTACTAAACATGCAGATGAATATATGTATAAGATATATACTACTCTGTTAGATTTACTTCAAGAATAAAGTAATTCTAGATAGGGTGTAAAATCTATAAATAGTGAGTTATACTTTGGTTAAGCAAGGATGACAGGCTAGTTATAACCAGAAAGTTTAAATAGATAATCTTTTAGTTGGGTTGAAGGTATGGCAACTAGGGCAGACTACTTAAATAGGCAACCAAAGTTGCAGATATGGCTAGTTGTACTCTTGTCTGTAAAAGGCCAGAGAGCTTAAATAGACAATCTTTTAGTTAAATTGCAAATATGGTGGCTAGTATAAAACCTGGATGAACCACTTAAATAAATAACTAAAAGTTGTACACATGACTAGTTGTAGCCTTATTATAATTGTAAATATTGTTAATTGTTTAATAAAAAGTCTCTAGCTATAGAAATCATCTTAATATGAAAAAAAAATCTTTGTTAAATAAAATATTATATTACTTTAAAAAATAATTATAATTAGGTGTAGTGACTTAGTGAAGTGGTGGAGTTGTCGCACTCCCAGATAGCAGGTCTAAAGTTTGAATTCCACAGATGATGTTTTTAAAAAATAGCCTTGTGATATAGTTAATAGCTATTCAATAATTAATAGGATCTAGAAATCTGTAATCTTGGTCACACCATCTAGAATAGGAGCTTTGGCATAATAAATTTGAGATACCAGAA
>CAJVPU010002419.1:0-10663 GCA_910591775.1 Dentiscutata heterogama | reverse complement strand
TCACAAATAATTAGTTTAAACTTTAGTTTGAGCTTTTAGTCTGAGCTCTTATTCTTGCATATAATTTATATTTATTTATTTTTGTACAAATTAAGCTTTTATAACTATGCAATTGCTTATATAAATTAATCAATAAAGATATAAGCAAAACCTTACCTTAATACCAAAAAAAAAAAAAAACCAATAAGAAACTGCAAACCACTCAAGGCAGGGTCCTACACTGCAGAATTAGAGACCCAGAATATCACAAAAATGGTAGACTTATCAATATGTGATATGGAAAGACTAGAAAACACCTAATAGGGTAGCCTCACAGATAATGTATATAGCAATTAAATATATAACTAATGATTTCTTGTAATATAGTATATAAGATATTGAAATAATAAAGTATATTACCTGCATCCCAGATGTAGATTATGCATTATGAGAAATTTAAAAAAATAGTTATAGTTATAGTTATAATAGTTGTAACTAGTTATTAATTGTAACTATTACTAAATAGTTAAATAATAACTAATATTAGATTCTTTAAAAAAATTATAATTTTGGTTTATATTAAAGCTATTATTATAAATTCTAAAATACTTGATAAAAATTTGCCAAATAATTTCTTGGCTAATTTGATAAAATCTAAAATTTGAAATAAATCTAATTAATACTAGTAATATAAATTGAATCAGTATAGTAGATATAATATATATAGATTTAAATTTGCTTATATATTGGCATTTTTTATATATATAATATATATATAAATTTTTTTTTGTATATATTTTTTTGTATTTGCATTAATAAAATTTTTTAAATTTATAACACAATTTTTAGTATAGTAAGAGATTTTTTAAAGTTGTATAATGCAGATAATTTTGTTTTTTGATAAAAATCTGCAATTATTAGTACAAAATTTGACTAAATTATTAATTGTTTGTTTCACTTTTGATATTTAGTACACAACCACTTTAGTACTAATAGACAAATGATATAATTATTTTTTTTTTTAAGCATTAAGGTGGGGCTTTGCTCATATCTTTATTGATTAATTTATATAAGTAGTTATATAGAAACTATATAAAAACTTAATTTGTATAGAAGCAAATAAGTATAAATTATATGAAAGAATAAGAGCTCAGACTAAAAGCTCAAACTAAAAGCTTAAACTAATTATCTGTGATCTAAACCTACTAGAGTAGTCAAGACTTACCTAGATTTAAATAGTTAAGATGTTGTTAATAGGTGTATTATATCTAATCTACTTAGTAAACCAGATATCAAGTTTGGTAAATGCTTGTCCTTGAGAAGGGCAAGTATTGGGTTCAGAGTGTAATTAGTTAGCAAAGCTACAAGAGCAGTTATAGATATATTTAGTTTTGCTTCTCTTATTTGTAGGAGGTGAAAGCAGGTTAGGAGTTGTATAAAAGTTGGGTTGGAGAGAGATTTGATGTACTTTTTTCTAGTGAGAGAAGTTAGTATAGTAAGAAATCCATATTTGATAATATAGTTGTTCAGAGATTTTGAGAAATATTTGTATAATAAGTTGAGAAGCATTTGAGTAAGAAATATCAAAGAAGCAAGAGCTTGAATTAGAGATATTGGTATAAGTCCTTTGAGTGTAGAGTGAAATGAGTAGGTATAAAGAGATAAGGATAAGAGGTTAAAGGAAGGGTGTGAAGAAATAGTATAGATGAAATTGCATTGTTGATGTATAGAAAGATTACAGTTGGAGTTGGAGATAATGTCAGATATAGAGAAGTAAATAGTTTGAGTTAGAAGAGTATTATTAGGGCAAATATACTAGTGAGAAGAAGTATCTAAATAGTTACAAGAAAAACAGTTGTAGGATGTGAAAATAAGAGGATAGATAGAGTGAAAATATGCATGTGTTGGTAAAATATTAAGAAGCATTTTGATTTTAAAAGATTTTAAATAATTTAGTTTGGGGTTGGTAAAATTGTATAAAATTTTTTGATTTTTATTAAAGTATAGCTAAGAAGCATTTTAGTCATTTAGATGAGAGAAATGTGATAATTCTTGGGCATGATGTTGTGATAACCATAAAGCAGTAGTGTATGCTTTACAAATTGTTTTAATAAACTGTTTGGTGGGACTTTCAATAAGGCATTCTTTTTATAGTAAGATAGAGTATAGATTGTAAAGGTTAGTATAGTTAAAGTACAATATTAGAGAGAAAGAGAGATTATTGGCAAATAGATCAGCAAGATTGTTAAAAGGGTTATCAGAGTGTATTTGGACTTTATAGAGAGAGAGTTGTATATTAAAAGCTTTTAAAATATTAAGAAGTGCATGCCAAATAGGCCAGAAGTTAAATTTAAAGTATTTGGATAAGTGTATTAATATAGATAGGAGCTTAATATATTTAGAAATGACTGATTAGGGGTTAGTAAATATTTTAATAGAAAAGTTATAAGGAAGTGTTGAGATAGCAGATAGTATTGCTAGTAGTTCAGCTTTGTAGGATGAATGCCAATTGAAAACTTGTGCAGAGAAATTATGGATAATATAGTCATTATAAACTTGAACTGAGCCAATATCTATTGAGCATTGATTAGTGCCAAGTTGTTTAACTGAGCTATCAGTGTAAAAGATAAATTGATTTTGTGATACATTGGCAGAGGCAATTTGGGCAAGTTGTAAAGAAGCATTATTGTTTTAAAAAATAGCTAGGATAGAGGAATCAGTAATATTAATAGTAGGCAATGGTAGTATATTAGAAGGGTGTTTAATATTAGTAGAATGGATGAGATCAGTATAATTGGCATTAAAGTTAAGCTGCTTGTTGGCTTTTTTTTATCCTAAAAATTAAGTAGAAAGGATAGCAGATACTTCTATGGTACAATAGCTTGCTTCGAATTAAGATTGCAACCCTGGCAAGAGGTACAAGAAATAGGGAGTAATGGATAGCAATATAGGGTTAAGGTATTGATATTGTGTTGCCAGTGTGTTATGGAAATAGTGTTGGTTTGGAGGAAAGTTTTGCGAACTTGACTAATGATAATATTTTCCGTAAGAACCCAGAGTTTATGAATTTTGAATAGTGTGTTAGTTTGGAAAGCAAATAGATTAATACCTGTTGGTTAGAAGTTGTTTAGAATAGTTCAATAGGGTTTATTATCAAGGATAGTATCCTCTAAATAAGTAAACCAAAGTGGTTTTTTCTCTTTGGAAATGTGTTAGAGCCTAGGAGATAGATGAAGCCAATCTAGAAGAGTGTTGTTGTCAGATGAGCAAAGTTGTTTCTAATAGAGAATATTTTTGTATCAAAGTTGTTGCTTGAAAGTGTTATATTTGGAGTAGTTAGAAAAAATATTTTCAAGTAGGGTGTTGCTATCATTTATAGTTTTGGGCCAGGAAGTATCAGGATAAGAGTGTATACAAATATGTAAATAACTAAGAAGTTGAATGATTTTAAAGATTCTAAAGTGTCTATTAGAGCTATTAATTATAGGGTGGGGTGTTGGAGAATATTGATAGTAGACCAAAGGCTGTTTTGGAGTTGCTGGAGTTGAATCTGAGTTGTAGTAGAAGTATTATTAATATGGTTAAAAAAGTTATTAATATGATGTTGAAGTTGTATATTGCAGATATTATGGATATTGTAGAGATTGTGATTAAGTAGTGTACTATTAGAGGTGGATCAGAAGAGGTGTGCTTTGTATTTAGCTATAGTAAGATATTTGCTAAGGATTTTGTTACATGTAGAAAGAAGAATAATAATATTGTAAATTCGGTATTTAATAGTAAGAATGATAACGGTATTAATAATGTAGATTATCTGCTTATCAGTAATATTTTTAGTACATATTTGCAATATTGGCTAGATAAATAGCTTCATCTTGAATAAGTTTAATTTGAGAAGTTTGTTTATTATTAAGTGTGAACCAACATCCCAAGAACTTAAAAGGTTGAGAAGCTAAAATGAATTAAAGGTTTAAGTTCAAATGATGAAATTGTTTTTTTTTTTTGGTGTTAAAGTAATCTTTATAGCCGGGAGTTTTTTATTAGATAATTAACAATATTTACAATTATGATGAGGGTACAACTAGCCACACATACAACTTTTGGTTGTCTATTTTAAGTAGTTTGTCTGAGTTCTATACTAGCCACCATACTTGCAATCTAACTAGAAGATTATTTATTTAAGCTCTCTGGCTTTTACAAGTAAGAGTACGACTAGCTATATTTGCAACTTTTAGTTGCCTATTTAAGTAGTCTGCCCAAGGTTCTACCATACCTGCAACCCAACTAGAGAATTACCTATTTAAATTCTCTGGTTATAACTGGCCTGTCATTTCTTATCTAACCAAGATGTAACTCACTATTCATATGCTAGATTTTGCAATACCTGTAGATTTCATGCATAACTTAGGACTACTTTATCTTCTTCAAGGTAAACCTAACAGAGTGGTACATGTCTCACACATGTTTTCACCTGCATGTTTGGTAACTTCTTCTTAATCTAGTACCCATTGTATTGCCACTACTAAGTTCGTGTCTCAAGCTATCTTTTAGGATACTGCCATAACCCGATCCATATCTCAAACCACAACCTTCCTATTTTAATAGTCATTATATACTTCTCGCCCTGGTATTTGGTTTCACACAACCCCAGCACCTACATTCAGACTTTTCTTCTTTTCCAAATTCTTTATCAGTCTCTCCTTTACTTCTAGCTGGCAACCCAGAAGAGTTAGTTTATCTAGACTTCAGGTATCTATGTGGTCTTCCTTCCCTTAGTACATGCTTCCAGAGCATATATTCTTTTTCTCCAGTTTGGTGACTTAGCGGTTCAGCTAGTATGTCCCCCTACTCAAGAACCTGGTTATTTGGTTCTCTGATATCAGTCACTAGTTTTAAATTTGGTTTTCCTGTAGTACTATCAAAAATCACACTACCTCCCAACTTGGGACTTGCCAAACTAGTTTTTAGTTCTTTCAATAACTCAGATTTATTACACCAAAGCTCCTATTTTAGATAGTGTAACTAAGATTACAGATTTCTAGTAGTTCAGCTCACTTTACTAATGCTTGTTTCATAGAAATAATATTTCACTGATAACAATTCACTAATATGTTATTTCACTGATATTTATTTTTCATTTCACTAACAGTTTACTTTACTGAAACTTATTTCACCAACAAAATAATTCAGGTCATTGTTGTTAAGTAAGATTAGAATTAAAATTAAGGTTAGTGGAATTTATAAAAAATAATTTGTCTATGTAATAAACTTCTGTGAAATAAATTGTTAGTGAAATAAACTTGTTTGCGAAATAAGTGTTGGTAAAATAAAAATGTCAGTGAATTTTTGTTGGTAAAATGTTATGTTTACGTAATAAATATCGGTGAAGTGATATGTATCTGATTTCTAAATCCTACTGATTGTCGAATAGCTATTAACCATATCACAGGTCTATTTTTCGAAAATGTTGTCCGTGAGATTTGAACTCTAGACCTGCCATCTGTGGTGCGACAACTCTACTATTTTACTAAGTCACCACATCCTTAATAATATTATTGTATAATTTTACATAATTGATAATTACTACATTTTTAAAACAATCTAATTCTAATAAAATTTATAAATTATTTGGCCTATTGGCAATAACTTTTAAACTCATTTTCAATAGATCAAATGATTTACAAAATTAAACAGAATTAGATAGCAGAAGTAACTGTTTAAAGTTATACAAATTAGAATATTACCAAATTTTGCATATGCCAAGTTATATGCTAACAAACTAATAAAATTTAGACAAATTGTTCTTATAATTTTATTAAAATTATTATTTTAATTAAGAAATAATAATAATAATTCTTTATATATGAAAATTATTAATTATTTTTATTTATTTATTTTATTAATTATTTTTATTATTTATTTTTTTTTTAGAATATTTTCTTTATAAAAATGAATTTATTTATTATAAAACTAAATTTATTATTAAAAAAACAAATTTATTTATATAAAAAAAATAAAATATTTAAATTTACAATTCAAAAAATATTTTTTTTTATATTTAATATGATTTTCTATTGTTATAATATTAGTTATTTTTTCTATATCATGTGAAACTTTTTTATCTTTATTATTCCTATATATAGATTTTTAGGTTTAATTTTTTTTTATCATTAAGCTTGTTAAAAATTTATAAATATTTTAATATTTTTTTAACCTCATTCTATAAATAGTCTAAATATATATAATATTTAAATTGGCATTGCTGCAAGCAATAAGTATAGTAACTATGTCTGCATATTAAAACAATATTATTAAAAAGATTATTAATATAATTATAAAATGTAAAATTATACAAAATAAAAAGATCAGAATTTTTAATAGTAACAAAGCCTCTTAGAAGTTGGTAATTAGTTATTTTATAGTCTAATAAAAAAGGTTTATATAAAATCTTCTATAGCAAAAGGTTTATTGGACTAAAAAAATTTTTTTATTTTAATTGATTTTTTGAAAAATTAGACTAATAGGATTACAATTTTTATAAAATTACAAAATTAAAATTTTTGTTCTAATATACTCTTTTGCTATGGATTTTTATATATATTAATATATATTATCTAATAAAGATATAATAAAATGATACTAATCATAAGATCGATATATTTTCTTTCTTTTTTTGGTTTTAGGTGAGGTCTTGCTTATATCTTTATTAAATAATTTATATAAGTAATTATATAGAAACTATATAAAGACTTAATTTGTATATGAACAAATAAATATAAATTACATACAAGAATAGAAGCTCAGACTAATTTATTTGCAATTTAAACCTACTAGAGTAGTCAAGACTTACTTAGATTTGAATAGTTAAAATATGTTTAATAGATAAACTATATTTGATCTACATAGTAGACCAAATATTGTATTTAAAAGAAGCTTGTTTTAGTGAAGGCATGTATTAGATTTTAAATGTAGATGGTCAGTGAAACCACAGGAGCAACTATAAGTATAATTAATTCTATTTCTGTGATTTCCAAAAGGTAAAGAGGTATAAGGTATAGTATTAATTCATAATAAGATTTGGTGAGCTCTTTTTTAGTAAAAAAAGTGGAAGCAATAGAGAATCCAAATATTATTATAGAGTTGGTCAGAGATTTTTAAAAGTATTTTGATAATAAGTTAGAAAGCTTGTGAATAAGAAATTTTAAAGGGCTTAATGATTGAATTAAAGCAATAGGTATAAGGTCTTTTAGTATAGAGTATAGAAAGTAGGGATATAGCTGTTATAGAGAGGAGTTAAAAAAAGGGTATGAAGCAATAGTATATATTAAATTATTTAGTTGGTATGTCAAAAGGTTAAAATTGATATCAATATATTTTCTTAAACTTCTCTAAAAGCAATATTATATATTTTTGATAAAATATGTACAATTGTTTTAGCAAATATAAATATTTCACAAAATATATAAAGTGCTACTAAAAAAAATTATTTTGTTGCTGCTAAAAAATAAAATAGGTCTTCTTTTGCAATTATTGTATATCAAAAATTTTAGCTATTTTTTTTCAAATAATACTGTAGTAATTTCAACATAACAGTTACTTAAAGCAGCAAGATAATTAGTAATTATATTAATTATTAAATAGCTAATATCTATCTAATAAAAATTATTTAAAAAAAATATTATAAATACATATTTGTAATTCTTTTGATTAAACTAAAAGAAAAAATTACTCTAATATTACATATAAGCTTCTTTGTATACCTTTTTTTTTTTTTTTAGCAATCCTGCCTTTATTGAATAAAGAATATATATACTACTAGTAAAACGGCGCCGTTTCGCAGGGCTGGAGCCTTATTTATTACACGCTTAAACTTTATAATATACATATATGTATAATAAGTAGAGATGGGTTTCATGCATGCGCATTAAAAAAAGTGGGTCAAAAAATAATAGAAAGACAAATTAAAAAAAATTGGCTTAGAAAAAAAAAAAAAAACCAAAAGTTCAAAATTTCTTAAGCCCATTTGATTCGTAAGCTGCCATGGATCATAAATATATATACTACAAACTGAGTGAAAAAACTTAAAAAAAAAAAAAAAAAAAAAAAGCTCTCTTTCCTATTTTCTCCCATGTGACGACCTTTCTCAAAAAAAAAGATTCAACATTGATTTTCAATTTACCATCTCATTAGACAATTAATTCTGGAAAGAATCACTAATAATAAAATATAATAATGTAGTATGTATGTAATAATTATAAATTTTTATTTAAGATTAATAAATTTATAAAGAAAGTAATCTTTGCTCTTCGGCTAATCTCTGTTGTAAACGTGTGCTTTCTCCTAACGTCTGTAACCTATTATAAGTGAATGTATTGTTGAAAAGAAGATTAGAAAGAGCACGGACTCTTGATACGGCTACAAATGTAAGACCTATAGCGAATTCTTTATTGCCAATGTCTAATACAGTTTGTGATAACGTTAAACCTTGCGATTTGTGGATCGTAATTGCCCAAGCAAGGCACAATGGAAATTGCATACGAGAACAAGTGCCTGATTTTCCTTCCCATGAATATCTAATTGGACGAATTGGTACCACTCCTGAATTATTTAGAGTTGGACCTATATAATTATCCATTCTGAGCAATATTAATGTAGGTAATGTGGGTGGTATCTTTCCAAGTTCATATATAATATCAGCAACTGTACCCATTGCCCCGTTTACTAATCCATAGTTGGTCCAAATATTGGAGGTTAGCATTACTCGAGCTCCAACTGATAAAAATAAAACTGGTTCAAGACCATGTGCTGTATCAGAAGTTGCCTTTCTGGCATCTGAACCCGTATGAATAGCCTTTATTTTGGCGACAGGGGAATTGAGTTGTCTAAGTTTTGTCTTATTATATTCATGAACCTTTTCCCATTTTGTAAATAATCGAATTGCATCTTCAAAAGCAGTTTTTTCTGCTAAAGACATTAAAGAATAATTTCTATTATTAAGTACTTGCCAGTCAGATTCTGTTGATTGTCCGTCTCGTAAACGCAAAAGAAGATCACGAAATATATGCTGTTCTTCTGATTCACCTGTCTGTCGTTGTATTATTTTTAATTTAAATGCTTTGTTAATTTGAGTATAAATCATGCGACCTGCTTCTGAGAGAGAATCATTTGGTCGAGGATCTAAAGCATACATAGGAAGATCTAATACTGGTGGCAATTGGCCAAAGTCCCCAAAAAATAATACAGAACAACCACCAAATAAGGTATTCTGGTTTAGTGGAAAAGCTTGTCGTAAGCGTTGATCAATTACTGCTAGAAGTCTACGACCAATCATACTTTTTTCATCAAAGATAATTATTTTAACACTTTTTAAATTTTGTTGAAGCTTTTTTAAAGACTCAGGTTTGAGTTCCAGATTGTTTAAATTAATAGGCAAAAATAATGCTGAATGAATTGTGCAGCCATTTATATTAAATGCCGCGACACCAGTTGGTGCAAGAACTAACATAGGTGGTTCTTCTTTTGGATCTATTTTATATTCATATGCTATTTCGAATATACGATTACGAATGGCTTTAATAACATAGGATTTGCCAGTACCTGCTGTACCCATAACCATAGCATATAGAGGTTCAATTGATTGATTTGTTGAATTTTTTAAAATTGCAGTATAATGTAAAGTCACATAATCATATATTTGTTTTTGTTTTTCGTTTAATGTAATAGGATCAATAAAAGTTTCATTATTATTATGAAATATGTTTTCAATTTGACCACGTTTAGCTTGTTCTAAAAATAATTCTGCATCACTAAGATTCGGAAATGCATCGTATGATCCTGACCATCTATGATTAATATCTATAAAACGTTCTCCAAGATCATCAGTTGCAGCTTCCAAACCTTTTGCAGTTATTCGCATCCATGGCTCTTGAAGTAATGTATTATCATCATCTTCAAGTTCTTCATATTCGTCACTATCACTTTTCCAATTTTCCTCATTGTCAATTGGTTTGCCAAGCAAGTCATTTCCGTCAAGTTCAATTTGAGTAGAAAATTGATTATATAATTCAACCCAGTCAATACTAATATTTTCATGTGAAAAATCATCCATACTTCTATGAGGAATATGAAGAAGAATTTTTAATCTACAATAATCCTTCCATTCTGGCCCAAAGCGAACTGGAGATGGGCGAGGCCAAATACGAATAACACAATTTTTATTGCGGGAATTCCATTTATGTGCACGTGGACTATATACATAATTTTGATTTAAATTAAATAAGGAACACTCTTCAAAAATAGAAGGTCGTTCCCAGTAGATTTGTAAATGAGATTGTTCTGTTCGAATTGATGTATTATTATTGTTTTGTATATCATTGTTATGAGTTAATTTACGTAGTGTGCCATCTTCACTAAGGTTAATAGTAAAAAATACACAGGATGATACAACTAATGGTAGCTTAAGAAGGAGATGAGAAGTTTCTTGAGCAGAAAAATCTCGCTCAGTTGCCGTATGTAATAAAAGTTTTTGAACTGATTTTAAAGCTAACTCGTCAGATCTTGCATTATCAAGAAAGGTTGTATATCAGAATCCCGACACACAAAATCCTGACACACAAAATCCCGACAACAAAATCCCAATACACAAAATCCCGACAAATTAAAATCCTAAAAATATTAAAATTAG
>CAJVPU010002418.1:0-10667 GCA_910591775.1 Dentiscutata heterogama | reverse complement strand
AAAATAACTTAACAAAAAAGCCATATTACAAACCTGCTTTGTCAAAATTTTGCATTATCCTTATTAAGATATAGAGATAGATTAGAACTTAGAAATATACAAGAGGCTTTACAAAATGTACAGGCATGAAATTTTGGTGAAAATGAATCTAATTCTGATGAAAATTCTCTAGACTTGTATAATTATGATAATAATATGGCCACAATAGCCGAGTTGGCTAATGCAATAGACTGATCCCTAAATGATATAACAATATATAAAACCCTTTTAACAAATCAAATTAAAAGATCAACAAGATCAATCTAACGTAAATACACTAACTTGTATAACAAGAACTAGTAAATGAATAATAGAACTATGATATATATAGGTAGAAGCATGATTAAGCGATACAGGAGCACGATCAGTTGCAGACTAATACTCTGAATCAAGTAAACAGAATGTTAGACAATATAACAGGAAAGCGAACCTGTATTTGTGTATTACTACAGAAAAAATTTGCCTTACAAATCTTATATCAATGAAATGCCCACCACCTACAACGATACAAAGCCGATAGAGGTTTGTTAGAATATAATAGAGACAAACTTTATGAGCGATATGAGAAATAGAAAAATAAAACTCATGCAGAGCACCAGAATATTTTAATTTTAAATCAACAAATTTTTGCACTACAGAATAATCCATCTAATATACAACAAATAGGAATAGCAGGATATGCACCCAAAAGATTTTCAGATAGAGCAGATAAAGATATAGATAAATTTATAAAAGATTATAGACTTTATCTTATAGTAGCCAATATTAATACTGCTAATGTGGCTGGCAAACAGAGAGCTTTAAAACTATTTCAGTCATGCTTGACAGGTGAGGCATCACATTGGGTCGAAGACAAACTTATAGGTAAAAAATAGTGATTGAATCATGTAAGATGTGGGAATACTTTAGCAAATATGGCTGCCATAGTGGCTCTAAATAATGCTAATATAATGGTTACTATGATCAATATACCAGATGGTACTTTACTACTAGTATTACTAGGTGAAGCTACTGGCACCACAGTTATTCCAGCATATAATATTTATATGGATGAGGATTGGTCTCTTGCTAGGGATGTCATATAGATGCTAGTACAGCAACTAATGCACCAAATGGAGTTTTAAATAATAATAAATATATAGTTCTCCCTGATATCAATATTAGTCAGATTATCTATTGGTTTAAAAAAAATTATTCTATAGTTGTTCGAGAGCAACAACAAATGATTTTTGGTACTTTGACTCAAGAATCTGATTTAGTTAAAGATTACTATAGAAAGATAGATAAATATGCTAGCTAGGCCCGAATAACTGATTGTAAAAAAAGAATACAATTTATATGTGGTTTGTCCCCTAAAAACAAGTTAGAATTGAAGCGATTAGGTTTAAACAGACCTTTGAATGATGATTTGATTGAAACCTTGAAACAGATTAAAATAGAAAAGAATGACATACTTTTGGGTGAAGATATTTATAACCAGCCTGCTACTAAGACAAAACCAAAAACGCCTTTTCATCAGAGTATTACTACAGAAGATGTTAATAGAATTGTAAATAGTAGGATTCAGGCATTATAGCAATCAACACTAAATTAATCACCAGCATCTTCTTCTGGTTAGGAAAATATTACTAAGGCTAATTTACAAGCTGTAGCTAAATCCTTGCAAGAGACTATATTTTGAGTGACTAAAACTCTAGATAATAGTAAAAAATCAGCTGATAAGAGAGTGAAAAATACTGCCGTTATACATTTTTTGAGTAACTTACTAAGAAAAAAACCATATATACACCCTCTAATGAAAATAATCATGATTTTGTAGATGATATTTCAGATAGCTTAGCAGGATTAACAGTAAATAGTGTTATAAATACTGCTGTCAAATATGCTGCTAAGAAATCTTCTTCAGGCTACAAATGTTTCAAGTGCAGAAAGTCTGGTCACAATTCTCGAAACTGCCCTTGAAAGAATAAAAAGAAAAGCAAGAAGTCTAGAAAGAATAAGGTTAACCTAGCCACTGTAGATTCAGACTTAGATTCAGATTCTACCACTAATACATCATCTAGTGACAGTTCTGACTCTGATACAAGTTCAGAAGATTCTTCTGATTCTGAAAGTGATATTACTGTTAACATGGCTAAGTTAAAAAAAAAGTAAAGCAAGACTCTAGTTCCAAGAAATCATCTCTTAAAAAGACATCTAAAACTTTATTAGAGGAAACTATTCATAAAGTTCTCCAAAGTGAACTTAAATTAATTTTTTCTGCAATATTCCCCCCAAATACTAATTCTAATTCTAATAAAGCTAATACATCAAAACAGATACCTCCTATACAGAAGAAAATAAAGCCCCAAAGTGAAGATTTACTTATTTCTAAAGACTTACTACTAGACACAGAAGAGGAAGAGTACTTAGATAGTTCTATAGAAATTGATTTCGTCAAAAAGAAGGAGCCACCCACAAGTATTGCAACTGTGAAGTGTAAAATTAAGCGTTTAAAAATCTTTGCTATGACTCTCGATTCTGGAGCAGAGCCTCCTATAGTAACTGAAAATATTGTTGATTGTGTAAAGGCTAAAATTGATAAGTCTGAAACACATGATCTTAGTAGTATTGCCACTATTCCAATTGAATCTATTGGAGTAGTTCGTGATTTACCTATTACTCTAGCTTCTGAACTTACCATTTATGAAGATTTTGTTGTTGTAAGATATAACAAGCCAACTTTAATATTTTCTAACCAGCTTTTAAAGAAATATAATTGTGCTGTGGATTGGAGTAAAAATGAATTAAAGTTTCCTCATAATGGAAAGGACTATATTATTCCGGTAACCATGTATAAGGTCAAAAATAAGCTTGAGGTAAATTGTACAAACATTACTTCTAAATATGAAAAGTTTGTCTTTTCAGAGTCTATTTCACAAGACTTGCAAAACTTAAGTAAAAATGATGATATATTAAAAAAAAACTTATAAACTATGAGGAGCTTTAAAAATGCTATATATCACTCTCAAGTATAACACAGAAATCAATAAATATTGCGAAAAACTACAGACATGCTATGATAAACTTCTTTAAAAATAGGTTAGTTATTTTCAAAGTTATACTTTCACATTTGCTAAATTTTTATTGCTTCTTTCAACTATCTCCTCATATAATACATATAATTTCTCTTTATTTATATCTAAGCCTTTTAAATTCACAGGTTGAGACTGAATAGTAGATAGTATTAATGGAGCTAGCTCATTTTTGGGTTTTGATTTTTTTCATCCAGATTTTTTTACCTTACTTCCTTCTAGGGTCAAATCAGTAGATTTGCTAGACTCTACCTTCATATTACATATTTTATTTTCTAGTTCTGTAAAGAAAAAAGTATTTTGGTTATGTATATCTGACTCAATCTGTTCTATCTTACTAGTTTGAGAATTCTCAACCAAAACAGGCTAAGATGGAATAATACCTTGCTAAAGACGTTCTTTATTATCCCATATTTCATAAACATGCTTGGGTTCAATATAGAATTTATTAGTCATTTTTTTTAATGTATTGGGTATCCTACCTCTAGATTCTCTAATTTCCTTGATATCAGCTTCTGATAACAAGGTTGCCTTAGCATTATAAAATGTATTATGAATATGGGCTACCATCTTTACTAGATTTTTTTATATACTAGAAAAAAAATATTAATAATCTTCAATAAATATCAATGCATATCACTGTATGTATATCAATATTTTTCAATATGTATTAATATATTTCAATGCCTACTAATACGTATTAATACTCTTCAATATATATTAATATATTTCAATATACACCAATACATATCAATATATATAATATTTGTAAAAAAAATAAATTGCAACATATTTTTTCCTGCTATATAACCATGCCAAGATTATGTCTAATGTACATACATTAAAAGATATAAAAGATAGAGAACACTGGCTAGGTAGTATATATGAGCAAGAGCTTGAAAAAAAATTAAATTCAGCTATTGAATATAACTCTAAAATTAATAATCTTAATGAAAAATTGCAGGCTAAAAATTCAGAATATTTGGGGTGAGAAAAGGAGTTTTAGCAAATTAGTGCTAATGTTAGAAATAAGATTAGCCAGATAGATGTGATCAATACTAGGCTTAGATTTCAAATTACTTCTGAACGGATGTCCCATAATGAACTTGAAGCTAAACATTTTTCCGAAATAAAATCGCTCAAATCTTCAATTAAATCATTGAAGAGAGAAGCAACCTTGGTCCAAAAAGCTTTATCCCTTGATAAAATCAAGATTCTTTCTCTTGAAGCTAAGATAGATGAATTAGAAACCAAGCTAGGAAACCTAAAACAAGAACAAGTAGGTTTTCCACCACATGTATTTCAGGATTTGAATATAGTGAGAGAGTTATTAGAGAAGCTACCCCAAATAAACTCACATATGGGCTAATTCGATGCATTTGTTGATCATTTGAAATGTGATAAAATAAAAATAATAATCACATCTATTTTTAGACATTATTTTACGCGTCATGCTAACTTCTATTATACCAACATTTTATTGTGGCTTTTGTTCAAAAACTTACATTTATAAGGGCTCTTTAAGGGTTCATGAAATCAAGAAACACAAAAACAATAAATCTCTTCATAGTCAATATCCTCTTTATATTCCTCTTTATTCCGATTGCCAGCAATTTTGTTCAACTTTCATAAACCTTGTACAAAAATGTTTGACCTCCCATCGTTCTACTCAGGGTCTTAAACTTATAGAATTTCCGTGTTCTGAAAATATTTTTGCATTTTATTTTCGAAATGAACAAAGTTTTCAATATACACACTATCAACGAAAGTATGCTTGCATATTTAGAGGATTACAAGGCTACCAATGAATCGCGAAGCTATTTAATTTTGATGAATAGGGAAAAGTAACTGATAAAACTAGCACAGAAACTTATATAGTTTTTAGTCAAATAAATTTAAATGACAACACGATCGAAGAAAAAGAAGTTAAATTTTGTTGGAGAGAAAAAGGAAAGACTTTTAAATACGGAGTTATAACCTTTTCATTTGAAATTAATACCGAAACTATTGAAATTGTTAGTGAATGATTATACATCCAGTATGTAATTATTAATTATTTAAATATTTATTAATGAAAAATTTTAATAAACCTTTTTAAATATTAGAGTGAAATTCCTTTAACAAACATAGAAAATAAATATTTTTTATTGAAAGTTTGAATTATAATAAATATATGTAAATATTTGTTGGTTGTAATAATAAAATAGTACGATATTATTACAGTTTAACTGTATTATATACGTGAGAATATTAATGTCTCAGACAATGTCCTTGTTTCTAATAGCGTTCCAATGTATATTATGCGTAAAATTTAAATTAATTATCTGAACAACTAATTTACTACTATTATTACAGTATGTGTCAAAATTAGTCAAGGTTTGACTTTATATAAGTTATATATAAAAGTAAAACTTTCATTAAAAAAAATAACATGAACTAAAGATCATTGATTGTACATAGTTTTGAACTTCACCTTATAGTACTCATATACTACCCAATTTAAAATATCAATAATCTTTTAGATATTATTCAACTAGCTGAATTCATTCAATTACTTCTTTAAATTAAAATTCTATTATACAATTATCAACATTCTTATTTTCGCTTGTCTATTCTTAAATTGTTCTCAGAGGATTATCAGGCCGAAGAATTTATGCGTACTCCATTTTTTGAACTTAATTAGAATTAAACCTATCTAATATTCATTGTTGCATTATAAATCAGTCCATATGCTAAATTCGCTATTCTGATTTTTTAATTGTAAAATGATATAAATACGATATAAATATAATAATGATTAATAATATTAACTTATCTTTAAAAAATCAGATAGTTCTAAGAATTAGACAAATTCCTGAGCTTACTTTATGATTATATATTTACTATATCTAAAACGATTCATATCTATCTAGCCAGATTGTCCGTTACTTTACACTTGCGTGCCAGGCTTACTGAAAACCCAAACCTGATATATGTATTTAAATGTTATTGTATAAAAGATAGATTTAAAAATTGATACTACAAAATGAAATTTGTTCATTTTAAGTAAATAATTAGCTATATGGTATGCTGTGTAGCACATTGCCGTAACTTTTTTACCCAGGTTACTTATATATAAGTAATACCAAGGGAAAATAAAACTTCGATTATATAAGATTTATATTATCGAAGTTTCGTTTTCTCGTAGTATCACTCATATGTTATATATATATATATACATACAATTTTTGAACTTCATAGTGCTGATCACAGAAAATATACTCGACTATTGATAAATATACTATTAATATATAATCAAAAATTGTATATCAATATACTGTAAACTTATTGTAAACTTACAGAAAATGTTTCTAAAAATTAACTTTGTTGATCTTGCAATTTGTTTGTTACTTTCATCTACTTTGGTAACCAAATTTATCAATATTTAAGTTTTATATATTTGCTTATAGAATTGTTATTATTGAGATATCTAAAATGCAAATCGAGGAATTAGCAACCACAGGTAGGATAGAAATAGAATATTTCTAAAGAAGAAAGTGAAAATCGTATAAACATATCTAATACCTACCAGTATATATTGGAATAGCAGGAAATATGCATTTTAATAAATATTTAATTCCCACTTTGGACTAAACTATATTAGAAATAGATTGAAAAAAAATAAATAAAGTTGGCAGGTTGTATATATGTATATAAAGACACATATTTGTGCTTTATAAAACGCTATTAAAATCGTTAAATTCTTCAACAAAAATGATCAAGATTTAATACAAACTACAGGTACTACAATAAAATTTATAGTTATTCAATATTAACTTAATAATTGAAAAGATTACCATTTCCTATTATTAAACTACCTTGCTACTGCCGCACAAGTCAAAGTCAATACAGTTACTACACTTGTATCTAGCATCATGAATTGATTTTTCACAAGCATCAAATCTGATTCGTGAAATACAAAATTAAAAGATTTGATTTTGGGTTCACTAATTCTATAAATTAGTATAAAGTGTGAAAAGCTGAATGATAGGATAATTGTATAAAAAATGTGAATGTCATTTTATCGACAAAGACTCTATTATTTTGAAATTTATTCACCAATACAGTATTGCTATATAACCTTCAATCTAATGTTGTATCATCAATACAAAATTTTTTTTGATTGCAATAAATTGGAGTTTTGTTAACTCAAAAAAATAATTGCCGATTTTCATATAAACAAATATTATGAACAACAGGTAAATTATTTTGTCCACCTCCCATTGTAGTTCCTCCAAAAAATAGTCGAACCTTAAAAAAAATTAGTAAATAGTTTAGAGTTAATAATTTAAATAAGTTATATAAATATAAAAGTCTTACCTGATCATGATTTTTTCATTCTAAACTTGATGTAGTAAAAAGTCGCAAAGATAAGTTTTTTTTCTTTAAAATATACATAAATTGTGCAATATGACATGCAAAAACATGCATATATGGACTGACATCTGGTCTATTATAAAGACCTATTTGTTTAATTTTTCCATCATAAGTTTTTTGAGTAGGCCGACAAAAGTTTCTAACCCAGTCCCGTGAATGTGCTTCAAAGAATTTAATTGTATCATTAGATGGATCTTTGTCTTGCATTATATAATAAAGCTTTAAAAATTTTCTCCATAATTGTTCAATATCCTTTCCTCGTTGTCCAGAAATAAAAGAAGTTACCGGAAATTTTTCTAAAATTTTTTTTTTTGCTGGTCCCATTAATGAAGTCCATTTAAATTTTGCACCAGATGTTTCAGGGTCATAAAATCGGAATGTAACACCAATTGATTTCATTGATAATTCAATTCGTTGTCGAATGGTTGTGTTATCAGTATTATTAGCAGAATTTGATAAACGATTAAAATATGGATCCTTCATAAGTTCATAAAAAAAGCATTCTAGTAAGATATCTACAATTCGTAACATCAAATGTAATTCATCTGGAATAAAATGATCTAGTGAAATACATGGTAAAAGATTTGGATATTTATATCCTTTTATTAAAATAAAATTAATTTATATTAAAACAAATTACATGTAAACTAAAACCATCGATATAAAAAACTCTTGAGATAAGAAAGACTTACAGTCCTGATTAAAAATTTTATAATTTTAAAACATACCTTTTGTGTTAACTGAATTTGTCCAAGTTTTGTTCATATCCCAACGCACACTCCGTTCACAATCACAATATAGACAAAAGAAATTAGTAGTTGCGGCATTAATACCCATAGCTAAAGTAGCAAACTTCCAATCACTTGAAAACCAAAATTCTATGGGCCACCTATTGCTATTTGAATCACAAAATCCATTTTGTGATAAATCAATTAATTCTTCATTAAATAGTCCAAATGCTATTGCAAGTAGTTCACGTTTTTTAACTCCATTATAAAGACAAATGCTGTAATTAATTTAATATTATTATACAATATTTATATAGTGACAAATATTATATAAGTGCCATTAAGAGAAAATTCACATATCTTATTAGATAAGATTTGTGGGTTTTCCCTTTGCAGCACTTATATCAATATAAATTATTAAATTTGTATACCTGTGTTGATTTTCTGAAAATAATACTGCATCCTTTTCGTTAAGAATACACATCGTAATTAATACATGATTTTGCTGACGTCCTACTTGACGACCATCCCCTCCAATCTTTATTATGATTATATCATTAAAAGCTAAAACTGGTGGTTCTGAAGTTACTAAATAAGAAACCAAAATAGTTAAAATAGACTTAATAGTTCGATAAACGCCATTCTCAAAATTATTCAGAGTGAATAAATTAATTGGAATTTTGTTGCTCATAATATTGTTAATTTTTATTCGTCGCTGACTTATTAAATATTCACGATTTATTTCAGGTATCACAGCAGCTAATCGTCGTAAACTATCTCTTGAAATTAATGCGTCATCGCAAGCATAAACTATAGAATCAAGGTTCTTATTCACATTAGAATCATCAACTAATGACTTAAAATTAAACTCAATTACATCATTCTTATACCGAAGATCGACTTTTTCTACTTTTAAAGATGTTGTATTATGTTGTAAAAATAATGATTGTACATTATTTTTAATATCATTTGCAAGTAATTTAAGTCGTCTATTTTGTTGTGTTGATGATAGTCCTTCTAAAGATCTTTGTCGATGTATACTTTGAGGGCTATTTAATTCATCACGGCGTTTTTCTAAACATTCTAAATCAAGAGCAAATAGCTTTACTCCTGAGATTGAGCTTTTATTCGATTTTCCTAATTTCTATAAATATATATATTTAATAATGTATTGGTATCAATTGACTATATTTAATAACAATAATTACCTGTAAAAACTTGTTACTAGCATCGGTAGCAGAATCATAACTTTTAACCTGTCTTTGTAATTTATAATTACAATCAACCCAACTTATTGTATATTTTACTGAACCATTATTTTGATACTGAGTTTTACATATAATTGAAGTTTGATATATTGTTACTGAAACTGAATAATTATCTAGTATTCGGTATATTGTTCCATTAAGTGAATTACGTCGTGTCTTATTAACAGCCAAGGGATAAAAACCAAGTGAAAGCAACTTGTAAATATAGTTAGTTTTTCGTTGACTTATTATTCTTGTAACATGAATATATGGGTAATTGTCTTGAACTAGAGTTTGATTCTTAGAATCATTAGATGATAATAATTTAAAAGGTTTATGTGATTGAGATAAATAGTTTTGAGGTGTAAGAGGTTCCAAAAATATATATTCGCAAGTATCACATGTATTCATATTTCATAAAAGTGATAAGTGATAAATTGTGACAAAATCCTGTTATTTCCTTTTTAGATCAAGCCGCTATCAAGCCGCTATATCCAAAATAGGAAATCAAATATTAATAATCTATTTATAAAAAGCAAATTAATTGGCTTTTGCTAAAAATTTGATCTGCAATTCGAATATATCACATTAATTGAAATGCATCCGATTAGCCCATATGATCTGAAATTGATTCTCTTAGGCTTGAATTGGGATGGGTAAAGGGGGATTTAAATTCAAAAAAATACGAAATAGAATATATAAAAAAAGGGATAGAAGCAACAGAGATCATATATAAACAGAAATTAGATAGATTGTCTTCTCTGCAATTAAATTTAATAAAGAAAAATTCTCATCTCCAAGGTTTGGTGTTAAAGAAAGATAATAAAGTAGTCCCAGAAAGATCAGTTGAGCATGAGCCTCCTCTTATAAATAATACGAATAAAAGAGTGAGTGAACAAGTTCCAAAAGAGCCACAACTTTCTACTCTTAATTTTTTGCCCTCCCAAATATTTTTCATAGGTGGTGCAGAAGCCAAGCCTTTACCAACAACTGCTCCTATTATTGCAGGGTGGTCATCTTGGGACCTCTCCTCTTCACTGATGATAATATATTCTATACTTACCTTGCTATTGTTTGCAATTTTTATTTTTTTTTTAATTCTTTGACAGTCTTGCCAGTGCTCAATTTATTTAAGACTATATTCAGGTGAGAGTTGAACTCTC
>CAJVPU010002417.1:0-10668 GCA_910591775.1 Dentiscutata heterogama | reverse complement strand
AGCCTCTATGTAACTACTTGTATAAATTACCAATAAAGATATGAGCAAGGCCTCACCTTAAAAAAAAAAAAAAAAAATAAATAAATTTGAATATTAAATATTAAGGTTTTGTATTGTTGAGAGATTGTTTGTCAAAATTTTGATATAAAAGATATATTTGTATAAATTATATTCTAAAGAGTTGAGTATTCTGAAAGTTAGATTCTAATTTATATCAGATATATAGTTTTTAAAGAATTTTAGTAAGGATCAAGAGAGAAGTTTTTGAATCATAATAATGTTCTTAATAAAAGTGCATGCTTTAAATAATATAGTATGATTATTCCAAAAAAAAGTGAGTAGAAATATTAAAATATATATATGAGATTTCCAAAATAGATTTATTGGCACCTTGTTTAGACGGGAGATCAGCTTGATTATGGAGAAAGTTAGTTGAATATGATTTAACTTTAATAAGAAGAGTAGAAATATTTTTTGCTGATTTAATAGAATTAATAATAAAAATAATATTTCAATTTTTGTTTGGAAAAGGGTGTGTTGAGTAGATTTTTAATTATTAATATATTGTTGCTATAGATACTAACTATAGAGTTTATTAGAAGAACAAGTAAAAGCAAGATAATTGCTAATAATTTAGCTTAAGAGGAGTTAGAAGTGGGGTGAATTTCTGCATTAAATTTAATAGATAAATTGTTTTTACAAACCCAACCTATACTAGTTTGTATATTTGGGGTTTAAAGATTTTTAATAGAAGTATCAGTAGAAAAATGAAGACTAAGTGTATTTAAGTTTAGAATATTGTTATAGATCTGAGTTAATTGATTTTGGTAGTTAGGAGATTTGATAGTATGATAGATTAGTTGTATTTCATGAGAAAAAAGATTGATTTGAGGTTGGCTTAAAGAAAAAGTTAAAAATAAATTTAGATTGTTAGAAATATTAATTATAGCTAAAATTTCTTTATAGTTGATTTGTAAATATAATTTGTTAAACTTGATTTGCTTATATAGAAGGTTTATAGATCTGAAATGTGATAATAAGTTAACAGATTCTATTAAGTATATTTGACCTATGAATATTTCTTCAAGTTGGTCAACTTCATATAATGTAATTTGTTGGGAATTGCTTGATGAAGAAAGATAATATTTTGGTTATTAAATAATAATTAGAAGGAGAAGTTTAGGGAGAGGGATATTAAATCAGTTGTATTAATAAAGCAGTTTGTAGAGGGTAATTTGAAATATAGCCATATATTTTGAAGAGAGTTTGTTTGTGTCATTTAAAGAAGATGAGTAAACCAAGAGAGCTGATGACCTTTAGAGTTTTTATTTGTATGAAAATAAATATTATTTCAAGAGAGAAGAGAGTTGTTGTTTGCCATTGTAATTTGTTCTATAAATAAAATTTTGTTATTTTTAAGACTATTATTGTTAGATTGTTAGGAGTTGGAGGAAGTATATCATAGATTAGATGTATATTTTTAGGAATAGAGGAGAGATAAGTTGTAATTTGAGGGAGTGGAGAAATTGTTATATTGTTTTTGGCTAATCAAATAAGGTGAAACAGAAGAATATAATTTTTTATTTTTCAATAATATAAGAGAAGTATTTTTTTGGTAAGTTTAGAAACCCATATTTTTAACAATCAGGATTTAATTTGAAAAATGTCTATATTAAAAAGAAATAAAGAAGTATTAAAGGTACATTCAATATTAGCAATACTGACTTTTTGAACTATGTTATTAAGTGTAGGTAGATTAAAGGTAAGTAGGTTAGTAAGTGAAATATTATTAGTATTTTTGGCTAAAGAAAGCATTTTTTTAGTTTGTATTGAGAATAGGCAAGAGAGTTTAGTTTATATATTTTTGTAAATAGGTGTGATCTGTAATAGATATTTCAAAGAGGGTTGGAGTATAAGATTAAATAAAAAGGAAATTTGGGGGAGTAAAAGTTTTTTATATTTGATAAGTAATAAGAAGTTTTCTATTTTATTATATATTGTATCTACTGTTAGTTTAGAAGAGCCTGTACTATTATAATAAATACCTAGATATCTAATTATATCTGTAGGCTTTCTAGAAGTAATTGTTTAATTGTTAAGAGAAAGTAAACAGTTCTATACTTTAAAGTTTTTAAAAGAAATATAAAATAAATCAGATTTGGTTAAGTTAATTTCAATATTGTTAAGTTTGTATAATAAAGAAGCATTATTGATAATTTTTTGTAAAGCTTTGAGATTTTTAGAGTATTAGACAGTATCATCTATATATACAAGTGGTAGAATGGTTATAGAAGTTGATAGTAGATTAGAAATTATATTAAGTAGTGAATTAGAGAAAATTTTTAGAAAATAGTTGTTATATTTTTGTGAAATATATATAAAAATTGGTTATAGTAAATTTTCCAAAGGAGAAGAGAATAGGTTTCTCCTTGTTCAATACCAGTTTTAATATAAACTAATAGTATTAGGTCATAAGCTGTGATTATTTTTGCTAAACAAGAGGTATGTAGTTCTGTTATTAGATTTATGCTAGTAGGAGAGATGCTAATTCTCTGGCAAGCTTCTTGTAAGTGTTGAATATTAATCTTATCAAAAGTCTTAGACATGTTCTAAAACAGTATTCAGGCTTCCTTGTTGTATATAATATAATGTTCTATAGTATTGTGAAGAATTTGGATAGAGATATGTGTTAAAGAGTTTTTAGTTACTACATAGTTAAGATCAGAAAGAAGATTGTTGGATGGGATAATTTTGTTTAATCATTTGGTAAAAATTTTTGTAAAGATTTTCTTAAAGAGCTTTATAATAGATATAGAGCAAACTTAGTTGAAAGTAAAATTCTAGTTAGATTTTTTTGAAATAAAAAAAAATATTTGAAGATTTTCAATTAGTTGAAACTCTTTAAAGTTGAAAACATTTGTTTAAAAAGAATTGGAAGATTTTTTGTACTGTTGAACTAGCATATTTAATATATTCATAGCAGGTTTTAGAGGGCCTGCTGCTTTTTGGTTTGGTAAGTTTGATATAGTCTTTACTCATTCATGAGTTAAAATATTATTAAGCAGGTTATTGTAAAATGGTTCAAATTCTGGATATGGTTGATATAGGTTGTAAAAGTCAGAGAAAAAAAGAATTAGAATTAAAGGTTTTTTATTAAAATAATTAGAGAAATGATTATGAATTGTCTTGAGAATTTTATTGTGTTTAGTTAGCAATGACTCATTTAAAAGAAGGCGATCGATATTAATATTGTTATATTTTTGAAGTATATTTTTGTAGAAAATTTTAGGAGTTTCAAGCAAGGTTTCATTATGATTTTTTATTTTTTGTTTGATTTCAGAATAAAGTTCTTGTTGGTATTGGTAATTAAGTGCAGTTTTGATAATTTGAAATTTATTTTTGATTTGTATAAGAAAGGGATTATTTGTTGGAAGAGAGTTTTTAGAATATTGCAATTGATAGTTTTGAAAGATAGAATTGAAATTGAAGGAGAAGTAATGGTTTTTAAGGTATTGTATTTGTTTGTATTAATAATAGAGTATAGATATTTTAGCAGAAGGTTTGTCTTGAAGTTCTTTAATTGTATTAATTTTTTTGTATGATATGTATTTCATGGCTGCTTTAAAGAAAGCTTTGTAAATTTTGTTTCAATAGAAATTAAGCTGATTATGATTGGATATTAAGGTAATTTTTAAAGAAATATGTTGAAGGTTGCAAGTTGTTTGTATTGTATAATTTTCTAGAGTTTGTTTAGAACAGTTTTTCTATAAAAAGATTTGTTTTTGAGATTTGGATTTGTTTAGAATAATTGATATTTCAAGAGTTATAATATGATGGTCAGATTTAATTTAAATATTTGAGACTATGTTAGTATATTCAATATTGATAATTAAGAGATTTGTTTAGATTTAGTCAATTTTGCTCTAAATATTGGCACATTAGAAAGTAAAGTTTGAGAAATTAAAAAAGAAAAAATAATAGATATCTTTGAATTGATAACTTTGAAGATATTTAATAAGTTGAAGTTTGGATATAGGTATTTTTTAGAGAGAAGGTGGTCTATTCTTTGGTTAGAAACACTATTAAGGTCTCTCATAATTATAATTTTGTAGTTCAGATTCTGTAAAAGTAGGATAATTTGCTTTTGGATATCTTTGTGAAGTTGTTTTTCCTCAAATATAGAAATGTAGATTTGCAATAATTGAATTGTTAGATTTTTGAAATAGAGATCAAAGCCAACAATATAGCTTTTATAGTTATATATGCATGCTATATATTTGGATATTTGATAATGAATAAAGAGTTTTACTCCAGCCTGGTTTAGTTCTTCAAATGAGCTCCAGAAGCTATTATAGTTTAGGGTTTGGTTATTAAAAAATTTTCTTTCTTGGGTAGAGAGGTGTGTTTTAAAAAGGTTTAAAATATTATAAAGGTTGTTATTTAAAGTATCAGTTAGTAAGAATTTTTTTGTTAATTGATGAAGATTGTTGATATTAAAAGAAGCAATTTTGATAGAAATAGAGAAATATTATGGTTGGAAAAAAGAGATAGTAAAAAGTAATATATTGTTTAAAGAAGTATTAGGAAGTTGGTTAAAGAGAAGATTATGTTCACAAGTTTGTAAAGAGAGAATATTTGTAGATATTAGGTAGTTGGATTTAAGTAGAATGTCTGGAAGTATAAGTAAGTCTTTGAAAGGAAAAAGAACATGATTTGGTAAAGGTGTATTTTTTAGTAGAAGATATATATACACTTTCTCAAAGAGATTACTTGCTTTTTGAATTGAGATTTTAATAAAATGATTAGAGTAGTATGTTGGATAATTATTTTTAATATAATAAAGAAATGAAGTAGTTGTTTGTAGACTAGAAAAAGATTAAAAATTATAAAAAGTTAAAAATTTGTTAAAACATGTTGTATAGTTATATATTTCAAGTAAATTTGTAGGTAAATTTGTAGGAAGTTTTTTTTGTAGTGTTTTGGTAGTTGGAGATGAGATATTATTTTCAAAGTCTTCTGATAAATTTAGTGAAAGAGTTAATAAATTAGTCATTTGAATAGATAGAGTAGTTAAAAATATTAAAGTGATAGTTGATTGTATTGTAGAAAATAAGAAAATATCATGAGAGGTAATCTTAGAAGGATTTGATAAATTGGTATCTAAGATATTTTGAATTTCTTCTATAGAGGTGCTCATCATATGTTTAGCTCTTACAGCTGCAAAGGGTGCTATTACCTGTCCTGTATGTTGGGTTTGGCTATTATTAAACTACTCTCTGCATAAATTATCATATTAATTATATAAAATTCTAAAAAAATATATATATATATTTATTTATTCATGGGTATCTACACAATTTAAATATATATAGTAGTAGTTTTTTTTTGAAAAATTAAATTAGTGTTACTTTATTTAAGTTAGAACTATTCTATAATTCTAATTATAGTAAATATAAAATTTTGGTTTATGTTGTTTATAAAAGTTAATATTCAGATAAATTTATTTAGTACTAAGTAAATAATTTTTGTTTTTCAATAATTATATATTAATAAAGTTAATACTGTATATTTTTAATTTTAAAGCTTTTTTTTATATCAAATATCTAAGTCTAGAAAAATTCAACTTTTGTAAGATTCTTTTTTTTTTTTTTTTTGGTATTAAGGTAAGGCCTTGCTTATATTTTTATTAATTAATATATATAAGTAGTTACATGGAAGCTATATAAAGACTTAATTTGTATGGAGACAAATAAATATAAATTATATGCAAGAATAAGAGCTCAGACTAAAAGCTCAAACTAAAAGCTTAAACTAGTTATCTGCAACCTAAACCTACTAGAGTGGTCAAGATTTACTTAGGTTTGAATTGTTAGAATATAGTTAATAGGTGAATAGTATTTGGTCCACAAAGTAGACTATGTATTAAACTTGAGAGTAGCTTGTCTCAAGGGGGCAAGTGTTAGATTCAGAGTGTAGTTGGTTAGCAAAGCCAAAGGGGCAATTAAAAGAATAGTTGGCTTTGTTTTTTTTATTAGTTAGGCGAGGTAGGAGTTGAGGTAGTATATTGTAGTTGGGGTAGAAGAAGATATTGTGAGATTTTTCTATTGAGAAAAGTTAATACAATATAGGATCCAAATGTTGTTGTAGAGTTGGTCAGAAATTTTAAATAGTAGTTGAATAATAAGTTGAGAAGTATTAGAGTATAAGATATCAAATAGGTTTAGTAATTGAATTACAGGTTTAGGTATAAGACCTATGAGTATTAAATAGAGTAAAAATAGATATATTGGGGATAGTAAGGGATTAAAAGCAGAATGTGAAAAAATAGTATGTATAAGATGGTGTAGTTGGGAAGAAAGAAGATTGAGATTAAAGTTAGATAAGGTAGCTGAATTGTGGAGTTAATTATTTGAATAAGAGAAGTAATATTAGAACAAGTGTACTAGTAAGAGGGTGAGTTAGGGTTGTTATAGAAAAAGCAGTTAGATAATATAAATACAAGAGAATATATTTAGTGAAAGTATGAATGGGTAGGTAGAATATTAAGTAATAGATTAATTTTAAAAGCATTTAGGTGGTTGAGTTTGGGGTTGGTAAAGTGTAAGAAGTTTTTTGGTTGTTGTTAAAGTAGAGCCAGGAGGTGTTTTAGTCAATTTGGTAAAAAAAGTGTGCCTATTCTTAAGTGTAATATTGGGAAGACCATAGAGCTATATTGTAAGGCTTGTATATTGTTTTATTTTTTTTTTTTCAATGTTAAGGTAATTTCTATGGCCAGGAGCTTTTTATTAGATAATTAACAACGTTTACAATTATGATGAGGGTACAACTAGCCACACGTACAACTTTTAGTTGTCTATTTAAGTAGTCTGCCTGAGTTCTATACTAGCTGCCATACCTGCAATTTAACTAGGAGATTACTTATTTAAGCTCTCTGGCTTTTACAAGTGAGAGTACGACTAGCCATATTTGCAACTTTTGGTTGCCTATTTAAGTAGTCTGCCCAAGATTCTACACTAGCTACCATACCTGCAACCCAACTAGGGGATTATCTATTTAAACTCTCTAGTCACAACCGGCTCATTATTTCTTACCTAACCAAGGTGTAACTCACTATTCATATGCTAGATTTTGTGACACCTATAGATTTCACACCCTACCTAGGACTACTTTATCCTCAAGGTAAATCTAACAGAGCGGTACATGTCCCACACATGTATTCACCTGCATGTACAGTAACTTTTTACTAATCTAGTACCTGTTGTGTTGCCGCCACCGATTTCATGTCTAAAGCTATCTTTTAGGATACTGCTGTAGCCCGATCCATATCTCAAACTTCAACCTTCCTATTTTGGTAGTTGTTACGTACTCCTGCCCTTGTATTAGGTTTGCACAACCCCAGCATCTACATTCGAACTTTTCTTCTTTTTCTAGATTCTTTATCGGTCTCTCACTTACTTCCAGCTGGCAACCCAGAAGGGTCAGTTCACCTAGACTTTAGGTATCTATATAGTCTTCCTTTCCTTGGTACATGCTTCCAGAGCACATGTCCTTTTTCTTCAGTTTTGGCGACCTGGCGGTTTGGCTGGTATGTTCCCTCATTTAAGGACCTGGTCGCTTGGTTCTCCGATTTCAGTTCCGGTTTCAAATTCGGTCCTCCTGTAGTACTGTTGAAGATTGTGCTACCTCCCAACTCAGAACTTGCCAAATGGGTTTTTGGTTCTTTCAGTATCTTAGGTTTATTGCGCCAAGGCTCTCATTCTAGATGGTGTGACTGAGATTACAGATTTCTAGATCCTACCGATCATTGAATAGCCGTTAACCATATTACAGGGCTATTTTTCAAAAATATTATCTGTGGATTTCGAACTCTAGACCTGCTGACTGGGGTGCGACAACTCCACCACTTCACTAAGTCGCCATATCTCTTGTATATTGTTTTATAAATAGTTGGTAGGGTTGTTAATAGAATAGTTTTTCCAAATTAGAGTAGCATAAAGGTTATAGGGGTTTGTGTAATTAAATAGTAGCAAAGAGAAACTAGAGTGGTTGTTAGCAAGTAAATCTGCAAGGTTATTGAAAGTATTATCAGAGTGAGCCTGAACTTTATAGAGGAAAAGCTGAATATTAAAGGCTTTTAAAATATTAATAAGTATATGCCAGATTAGCCAGCAGTTGAATTTGAAGTTTTTGATAGAGTAAGGAGATTAAGATAAAAGTTGGATATAACTAATTATGAGTTAGTGAAGATTTGTACACTAGAGTTGCATAGGATTGTTGAAATAGCTGATAGAATTGCAGATAGTTTGGCTTTGCAGAAAGAAGGCTAGTTTGAAGTTTGGGCAGAAAAATTCTGTATGATTTGATCATTGTAAACTTGAACCCAGTTAATGCCCATTGAACATTAATTAGTACCAAGTTGTTTGACAGAGCTATCTGTGTAAAAAGTAAATTGGTTCTATGATTAAATAGAGCCAAGACATTGTTGTTGTAAAAAATATCTGGTATTGGTGAATCAATAAAATTAATAGATAGTAGTGGTGGTAGGTTTGTAGAATGCTTGATGTTAGTAGACTGAATGAGATCAAAGCAGTTAGCATTGAGATTAAGTTGCTTATTAGCTTTTTTTCTATCTAGAAATTGAGTTGAAAAAATTGTGGATACTTCTAGTATACAATTACTAGAAATATGATTAGAATTGAAGTTGCAACCATAGCATAGTGTGCAAGTAATAGGTGGGAGTGGATAGAAATTGAAGTTGGAAGTGTCAATATTATGTTGCTAGTATATTATAGAGATAGTATTAGTTTTGAAAAATGTTTTATGGATTTGGCCAATTACAATATCTTCATTGTAAAAGGACAGAACCCAGAGTTTGTGTGTTTTAGAGATTGGGTTAGATTGGTATATGAAGAAGTTAAACTTTTTTAGTTGAAAGTGTAGTAGAATTGTATGGGATATGTTGTTTTTGAATATAGAGTTTTCTAGATAAGTAAACCAGAGTGGTTTTTTGCCTTTGGGAATATATAAAATTTTAGGAGATAAATGTAGCCAATCTAGAAGAATATGATTGTTTGCAGAGTAGAGTTGTTCAAGATAAAGAATATATCTGTGTTGAAGTTGTTGTTTAAAGGTTTTATATTTGGGGTGATTGAAAAGAATATGTTCAAGTGGGATATTGCTGTCCTTAATAACTTTGGGCCAAGAAATATTGGCATGAGCACTGATAGAGATTTGTAAGTAATTGAGGAGTTGTATAATTTTAAAAGTAGTTATATGTCTGTTAGGATCATTGATAACAGGATAGAGATGTTGAAGAATATTAGTTGTAGACCAAAGGTTGTTTTGAAGTTGCCAAAGTTGAATATAAGTTGTAGTTTCAAGAGTTATTAATATAGTTAAGGAAGCTACTAATATAGAGTTGTAATTGTATGTTCCAGATGTTGTGAATGTTGTAGAGATTATGGTTAAGAAGAGTACTGTTAGAGGTAAAATAGGAGAGGCAGGCTTTTGTTTGGCTATAGTGAGATATTTGTTTAGAATTTTATTGCATTTAGAGAGAGAGATTACAACATTGTGAAGCTGGTATTTAGTAGTAGAGATAATGACAGTATTGATAATATATGTGATTTGTTTGTTAGTTATGTTTTTGGTACCTGTGATATTGGCTAGCTAGATTGCTTTATTATAGATGAGTTAGATTTGTGAAGATTGTTTATTATTGAAGGTAAACCAACAATCTAAAAATTTAAAGGGTTGGGAGGGTGAATTAGATTGTAGGTTAGAGTTAAGAAAGGAAATATTAGAGAAGGGTTGTGTAGTTATTAATAAAGATTTAGTTGTATTGACTTGGATACCCTATAAAAAATTTTTAGTCGTTATATTCCGATTGCAATTAGGTATTTTAGTAATATTCTGATTATATTTCAATTAATGATCTTAAAATTATTGTATAAATTATTGTTACAAAATATATTCAAAAAATATTCCAAAAACATTTCGTATTTGAATTAGAAAATTCTAATAATAAAATGTATTCCAGAAAAACCACACGCAATAATCCGATTTTATATTTATATATAAATTAAAGTTTTTAATAATAGAGTATATTCCGGAAAAACTATAGAAATTAGTCTGATTTTATATTTATACTAAAATTAAAAAAATTTAATAATAAGAATATTCTAGAAATACTGAAAAAGTAATCTGGTTTTATATTTATATTAAAATTAGAAAATTTTATCAATAAAAATTTGGTTTATTTAATTTTAAAAATAAATATATTAGGAAAATGCCTACAGTAGTTTTGCATCTATTATATGTTTTATCATGATTTCAAATTCTGTATCATTTCAACCTATCTTCTTTGCAATGATGCCTCTATCAGACTTCAAGCTCAAAATACTATTATCTAATGGATACAAGATGCCTATACTCTCAGCCTGCTTCCCATCGTACTTGGAGACTTTAATGCCTCAACAAACAATATTCACTCTGTATCTATTAAATACAAACTTCTTCAATTTCTCTCTTACAACAATATGTACAATTTTGCTTTACATTCTTCTTCTTCCCCTATCTGGCAAAATGTTAGATTTAGTAGTGAAATCGACTTCATCTGGGCCTACCACACTATTCTAACCTATCTTACTTCTTTCAACATCGAGGATA
>CAJVPU010002416.1:0-10669 GCA_910591775.1 Dentiscutata heterogama | reverse complement strand
AGTTTGTAGATCGCAGCAAACCAATACAATCACTTGAATATCACCTGATCATTGTTCGGTTGCGCGATTATATAATGATTTTTTTTTAGTGAGCATATGACCGACAATTTTATGAAAATATAATATATTTATATTGACTACAAAATTAGTTGTCAACAAATGATTAATCATTTTTGATTTGGAACACTGTTTCAATATTTTATAGTTATAGTTATTGCAGTGAATAACCCAATTAGTTACTTACGGGTTCATATTCCGTGCCGAAAGCACGGGATTTAAATATGAACCCGTGTGTAACTGAGTTATCCAATATATCCATACAATAACTATCTTATTGCGCTGTATGTAACGATCTCGTGCCAATAAGTAAATGAAAAAAGCGCGGGATGTCACATAAGACCCGTGCAATAAATCAATTTGCACAGTTCAATTAACTCGATACATGTGAAGGAAAACTATGGGAATGGTGTTATCGCCACATGTAGCCCACAATCCGCAGTCACTTTAACACATTCTGAACCTTATCAATTCATTCTCTAAGTCTCTTTACTCATAAAAGGGCCGCTATTCCCAGGCGGTGTGGGCATACACAGCTGCCAACCTAAGAATGATGCAGGGGGTATGCAGCCATTGGAATCTGACCCTTACTGTTTTGTCACATCGTTTAAATTATTCTTAAATGCGATTTCATCGCAATTCCACAGCATCGAGTAGTATCGATGTGTAGTAACTTGTTCGATCGGTTACCAATTCTTTGTAAGAGGTGGGAGAGAACCCTTCGATTAGCCAGAAATAGGGTTTCGGGCAATTATTAAATGCAACGAAAGAAAAGCATAACTTTCCTTTGTGCGTTTTTGTGGCTTACTTATTATTAGACTCACAAGATCAGTGACCTCATCATCATGCAAAACTCATTGGATCTATGACTTCACTGTATTAGCATCACTAGGTCCAACGACTTCAACGATCATGAGGTCAGGTGATCCTCGCGGCAATATTCCTCCTGTGTCTTCGTCACGGTCAGTCTAAAAAAAATCTCAAATGTCACAGCTCACCAATGTCGATTTTTGGGCCAATTTAATATAATTTTGGGTAAAATTTTTTTTCTTTTAGGGTTAGGGTCAAAATTTAGAGTTAGTTTTAGTAGATGTGACGGATCCAATTTGTGATCCTCAAAAATTAGCATCAGCCGTGACATGGGATTTTTTTATAATTAACGGATTTATTTAAAACCTTAAGATGAGTTGATAATTTATTTATTAAAAACAACTTTAACTATATATCTCTATATCAAGTGATATAATTACATTTAATCTAAATTTCATATTATTGATCATATTCTGTTTCAATCAGTTCGTCTTCTTCAAGTTGATCTCTAACTTCATCCAATAGTTTCTGTTTAAGTTTTTGTCGCTTCTGTTTATGATTCTTAGACTTTATAACTACCGGCTGTTTTATGTCAGAATCATCATGATTAATAGAAATTTGGGATGGATTTGGATTTGAATAATTTCGAGTGATAAGGTCTAATCGCTTTTCTCTGTCCCATATTATTTGTCCGTTTGAGATGATTTTAAAATAACGAATTCGATGAAACTAGGAAAAAAAAAAGATACTATTATAACTAAATCCAGATACAGTAAACTTTCAATATGTGTATATAAGACTAATTAAACTCTCGATATAAGAAATTTTTATATCGTAAGTTATTTTTGTAATAGGTAAATGAAAAAAACAAATACTGGTATCTCCGCTTCCTCGAATTCTTCTCGAGTTGCTTCCATAATTCCTAGAAATCTCTGTAAAAATTTTGATAAAAATACATTATATTAAAAAATTATTTTCTCAGAGCTATCGTAAATTTCAGAAATTACTTAAAAAGTTAATACATCTTCGTATCCTATGACGAAATCACCAAATTGTTCCTTGTCCCAAATTAAACGATTATAAATTTCATGTGCTGGCTTTAAACGCTGCATTATGATATCGCTTTGGTAAAAAAGTGAAATAAAAATATTGTAGTTGCCGAAAAATTAGGGAAAAGCTATTTATTAAATTTCTTAGAATCTGCGCAGCAATTTCTGCTGAACAACGCCCAACATTATAATAATAATATACATTTATTATTATTGATACATAAAAGAAAAAGAATGTGCACTTAAACTTTTATGCTGCGCATTTTTATTTTACAACATCCAATCAAACAAACTTGCCTTTTGAGATTCGTACACTGTCGTACTGTACATATGATGACAGCGCAATCCGCAGTTCCGGGGCTACTTTGGAATTCTGCGGGAAAAAAAATATAACTATAACAATAACACACAATGCCCTATTGCTTATTAACATTAATAATTTATTTAAGCTTTCTTCTGAACTAGCAATACTGCGGCATCCAAGATTGTTGTTACTCAATTCCGAAAGATATTCTTTGACAGATCACTTATCTGACATCACATAAGAATTCAATTAATTGCAGGTATTTATTTTTAGCAAATTGTCACGCTGCATGATGTCGAGTCGGGTAAATAAATTTCGGGGAATCATGCCGTAACCTCCAGAATGGCCCCAAAATGAGTATCCTAGTGTGACCATCGGTTGGGAGTATCTAAATTATTTTTGAAAAATCGTATTTTCGGCAAACATTTCGGCATTGCTAAATTTTTTATATGAACTCCTTCGAAATAACTATATTATATGATGTATTTTGATGAAAAGAGTTCAAAAAATTTCGGCAATAATTTCGACAAATATGAAAATTAATTTCGACACTATATAAGATTAATTTCGGCAGCCTAAATGCCGTAATTACATTTTTATTAAAATGGGCAATTTAGGCACCCATGTATAGTTGGGAGAGCAATTACGGATATTACAGTAATCCAAGTTAGCTCGAAGGTTCACTTGACTTGGATTTATAACTCTTGTACACGTGATATGATGTCACGAAATAACTTAAGCGGGGTCGGGGTTATCACTTAATTAGATCAAACTTTTATTATTCGGAGGGTAACAAACAATGTAATACGTAATAACAAAGAAATAATATAATACAACAACGATAATAAAATAATATAGCTAAACCATTACGGCACATTTGTAAAATACCCCAAAATTTGAAAAATTTGACTGCTAATAGGTAATAGTAATTTTGGCTGATAGTCACTGATTTCCAGGTTGTATGTCATTATAATAAACTTACATGTCTAATGAAATGTGTCAAAGAGTGGGAAGATGGGTTAGCCCGTGGGAAAATGGGTTAGACGCATTGTTATTATAGATCGGAGTGCCAATAATTTTTTTTTTTTTTTTTTTTTTTTTTTTCGAGTTCAATATTAGAAAATCGATAATAAATTTTGTCCCCAAAACTTAAGTTTGGGGACAAAAAATTAGTTAAATTTGACAAACGCGCCGTAATGCTGATAAACTAATACAATACGTGAAACTCAAATGCAACACTTGTGAGAATCCGATTCTTATTATAACTCGGGGTCTGAGGGCTCGTGCCTGTGCCCAACAAAAGGCACAGGCACGGGCATTGGAAAATTTGGCATGGGCATGGGCACAGAAATTTGGTATTTGTGCCTGGCACTTTGTCTGGCATTTGTGCCCGGCACCTTATGCCTAGCATTTTGTGCCATGCCTTTGTTAGTGTCTGGCACTTTGTGCCCGGCCTGGCACCAATGTGCCGGGCACGGGCATTTGCAAACCTCTAATTATAACCTATATAACTACCGTATTTGCGCGTAATAGCGGGCCGGGGCGTTAATTCGAATTTTGACTTTTTAAAAAATTTGGCTATTTGCTCAAAATATCGCCCATGCGCGTCCCGAAATAACGCGCATCCGCCTTTAGCGCTTTAAAATTTAACAAAAAGCTTCGAACTGAAAATGCTAAATCTAACTCTTAATCATGACAAAAGTAGAAAATATTTACCGTATCCCTCCGAAAATAAGCACCCTACAATTCATATATACCCGAAAATAATGCATCTCTTATAATAGAAATAAGCAACTAAATATCAGATCATTCAAATTATTAGTTGAGATTATGCCTGAAAATAAGAAACTTATAACAAAAAGGGGTGCTTGTTTTCGGTGGAATACAGTATATTTGACATACCATATTACTATTACGCAATTATTTGTTATTCAGATATTATCTTATTGCTGGATAAATTATATATTCAATTGATTTATTTAATTTAAAGTTGATTCTTTATAGCTTTATGATTTGTTAATGCAAATGCATTATAATTTATATAGTTGAACGGCTAATGATACAAGAGGTATTTTTTAGGGCTCTGCAAATGCCCATGCCAGGCACTAGCACCTCATGTCATGCCCATACTATAGGCACAAAAGTGCCAGGAATTATTATTGGCATTGGCACAAATTCCAGGCATTTTTATAGATATAGGCACAAATGTCAGGTACTATTATAAGTATGGCACAATATACTAGACAAAAAGGTGCCAGGCACAAGTGCCAGACAAAATGTCAGGCACAATTAATTAATAAATATTAAATTTTTGTACCGATATTCATGCCCATGCCAAGTTCTTGTACCTATGCCAATGCCTATGCCAAATTTTTGTATCTGTGTCCATGCTTATATCAAATCTTTGTACCAGTGCCCATGCCTATGCCAAAGCATTTTATGCCCATTTCCCATGCCTGAATTTTGTTGGGCATGGGCACGAGCCCGGTTTGCAGACCCCTAGTATTTTTATTAATATTTGAAACTGCTGTTGCTAATTGGTTATTATAATAGCATCCATGTGCGTTGTTTTAAATACCAATACAGAGTTTCAAAAAAAACACACACACACACATTTTTATTCAAAATAAGGCGCATGCGCATGTCAAAATAACGCGCAGGGGGGCGTTATTACGCGCAAATACGGTAAGACATCGTAGGTTCTGAATCATAGTCTGAGGAAACTTTACTAAGGCGAAACTCAGGCTTTAAATACATTTCAATTTACTATGATTTACTGTGCTATCTTTAATTATCCTTCCGGCAATGACGCATCAGAAAAGCCACTGACAATTTGCTTACATCTTTGCTCACATCTTGCACGTTATTTTGCTCTCAATATTTATCACAATTACTGCACATCATTCGATTGCTTCTATCTAATGTTTATCGTATGATGGGAGTAACCAACCACCGGGATTAATCTGTATTTCTAAGCCTTCAGCAGCGACCTAGAGCCACACAATATTCTTGTGGTTGGGTCATTTGAGCTTTTAGTACTACCAAGTCACATCAAGTTCACGGGTTTAAATTTTAAACCGTGACACTCTTATAAAAAAGTTTGTCTAGTTTTTGCATAGTTTTTGTACGATTTTTAAATAATATAAAAAAGGTGTACTTTTCTTATATGTTTTTATACAGTATATAGCCTTTTTATACCAATAATTGTACAAAAGTCTCCATTCCTAAAATTTTTTGAACAGTACCAGCAAAAACCAATACGATAATCTTTTTTAGTGAACAAAATTTGGAGATCATGTGTTGCCAATCTATTTTCGTAGTAAAAAATTTTTTTTTAACTTTAATCAGGCGTACCGAAAAATTAATTGCAATTACGTACTTTGCAGAAACCTGTATTTTTTGCCAAATATATTTACAATATATATAATTATTATATATTTACTATATAGATAGTTGCGATATAGCATCTATATAACAAATATATAGTAAATATTTATATTTAAAATCTTTTAATTATATATTTTTTTTTTCTATTAAGTCTCATACAACTTGATTTTTACAATATATTTAAAATATAGTAAAAATATATTAAATATAAAATATAATAAAAAATATTATAAAATATAGTAAAAATATAATAAAAATATAATAAAAATATAGTAAAAATATAGCGAAAATATATTAAATTAATCTTTAAAATCTATTTAAAGTCTATTTAAAATATTATAGCCGTATAATAGTAATATAATAAAAATATTTGCTAAAAATATTTTATTATATAAACTAATTCAACAAAATGCTTTGTATCATTGCAGCAGTTTTTAAGTTCCGCTATATCACAATAATTTCAATACAAATTAATTCTACCTTTGACAACATACAGTATTATTACAATATCAAATGGGATACGTAAGTGAACTTTTTCTAGCAATCTTAATAGAAATCATGATAAATTCAATACAAACTAATTAAACAACATACCAAGTACAGTCGTACCTCTATACAATCACCCAATTTGTCTAGCACTTTTTGGTGATTATATAGAGGGTGTTAAATAGAGTTACTTCTTTATAACTACATAATATAAAATAACATATATAATGTGATTTTAAAAAGGTAATTAAAAATTTATTAAGAGCTATTTGAGTAATATTTAGATTATTAAAATTGTCTAATATTCTACAATAATAGGCCTTATAAGGAGAATTTAATTGTAATACTGTATAATTAATATAATTAGCTATTCTTTTTTACTTTACTAACAATTATTTTATTAACAGCTTGTTTAGTTAACACTATGTCAAGTGAAACTATATGATTAAAGTCTATTTTTTCTTGGTATCACTTATATTTGTATTATATTATCTGAATAAGTTAACTAGATATCTTAAATATTACAGCTGTTCTCAAATTTTAGAACATTTGGTAAAAATTACCTAAATGTTTGTTTGGCTAATTTAATAAGTTTTTGATTTGGTAGTGATAAACTTTTAGTCTAAGGTGTAATTCACAAATATTTTTAATATACAGTGATGGTATTACAATGTTAACATATTCAAATATTAAATTATTGTTTGAATACACGCCTATCTAGTAATCATTCAATCAATTTTTTACCAGATGTTCAAAAATAATAAAAACAGCTATAACTAATTTTATAATCTAATTATCCGGATAATCTAGTAGCCAATCAGTTATTATATCTTAAGATATGATGATTAGTTACTGCTATTAAGTATTGGAATTGGGTTAGTTAGAACCCCAAAATATCTATAGGTAGCTAAGGTTTTACCAAAAACCCTAATAAATTATTAAAAAAAGAAAGATCTGCAGAAAAAAAGCTAAAAATAAGCATTATGTCTTATTAAAAAAAGAAAAGATTTTTTACAAAAATAGCTAAAAATAAGCAAAAAAATATCTGATCTATCTATGTATATTTCAGGGTTCTGGTTAGTTAGCTAAATTTTTTTATAGTAGATTACTATGTTTAGTCAACTAATTAGTCACTAAACATAGTAGTCAGCTAAACTGATTCCAATCCCTAACTACTATAATATATAGTAATTATTTATATAATAAAATAAATTAGAGATATATTTTATGCAAAATAAGCTTAGTATTTATTTACACACTTCACACAAAGCTACATTGTTTGATTTTATATGAGTTGTGTTAATTGAATAAGCAAAGTACATGATGTCATAAGTTTGAGAATTTTGTATATATATCTTTATTTTGCTCTTCTAGGACATCTGACTTGTAATTATATAAACATTAAAATTTTAATAGTTAATGCTACTTATAGGTTTTATTTTGCATTATTTATAATTTAAATAGTATATTTACTATCAGTATAAATATTTACATATACATAGAATTTTGCTAGATTTAGAATCAATTTAAATTAACACTAAATATATTTAAGTTAAAATAAAATTATAAATTTACTCAAATTGTTTAAAGAATTTAAAGTTGATTCTAAATCTACTCATTGCAAAGCTATATATATTTATATTCTACCTATTTTTTAGCTATACTAATTACAAATATAATTATTAGATAACCAATACTTTTTGAGGCAATTTCATCTTATATATTTGCAGTTACAGTCAAACCTCTCTATAGTCACACCCACAGGATACAAAAAAGTGTGATTATAGAGAAGTGTGCTAATTATAGAGGTCAAATTTATTATATTTAATAATAGATAGTTTTTTAAAAAATAAGCTTATAAAGAAAATGTGCTTATATAGGAGGTGACTATAGAGAGGTTTGACTGTATTTATATTACTTATTTGTTTCTTTCTTTATGTAGCATTTATATGATATTTGTTATTTTATTTTTAAGAATTAAATGTATTATTTTTTTATTTAATTTTTTAATAAAATAAAAAATAAAAAAAAATTATAGAAAAAAAAACTCTAAAATTTTATTATTCACTATAAACAGAAAAAAAATTAGGGTTAAATTTTTATACTTGTATACTGTATTACCTTAGAATATTGTTAGATGATCAATATTTAATTCACTAACATATATATTTATTGTTACCAAAATAATTACACACCTAATTGTTACCCTCAAAATTCTAAAAATAAAACTATTTCTGTACTAATCTATTTTAAAATTATAGAGTTTCTCCTAATAATGCTTATATGCTATATAACTATTAAATTTGTACAATTTAGATTTGCATTTGTAAAAAATTCATCAGGTAATTTAACAATACTCAGATAGGATTTTTTTAACAGGTTCAATCTCTAGTTAAGATATAGGGTTTATATAACTCTAAAATACTAATTTAACTAAAAAATTCTAAATCTATTCTTAGCAAATCTAAAGTATTAGGCTGAGTTAAAAATAAAAGATTACTAGATTTTGATTATTATATATATTAATTACAGAAAGTTCACACTTACTTACTTTTTGATATCTAAAGCCAGTATTATTTTTTTGGTAAAAGCTAGTAAAGTACAGTTTACTGATACCTATCAAGAAGAGCAAGATCATCAAATCCATAGCTATTTTAATATATTCTGAACTGAATAATAATAATTAAAATATAAAACAAAAGACTAAAGATAAGATAGTTTATATATATAAATCAGTGCTCATAAATTCTTAATTTAATATATTAATCTATACTCTGTAAATAACAAATTCTTAATTAACTTGATCAATTCTTCTAGACATGTCAACTTCTCTTTGAACATACATAATTAGCTATTCTGTTTATTTTACTATATTATAGATCTTGATAACTATAAAGCTATAATCATTTAGAGTTTAGAATTTTTTTTTTTTTAGTATTAAAGTAATCTCTATGGCCAGAGGCTTTTTATTAGATAATTAACAATATTTACAATTATAATGAGGGTACAACTAGCCATATGTACAACTTTTGGTTATCTATTTTAAGTAGTCTGTCTAGATTCTATACTAGCTACCATACCTGCAATCTAACTAGAAAATTATTTATTTAAGCTCTCTGGCTTTTACAAGCTAAAGTATAACTAGCCATACCTGCAACTTTTGGTTACCTATTTGAGTAGTTTGCTCTAGATTCTATACTAGCTACCATATCTGTAACTCAACTAGATGATTATCTATTTAAACTCTGATCACAACTAGCCTATTATTTCTTATCTAACCAAGATATAACTTACTATTTATATGCTAGATTTTGCACTATCTGTAGATTTCACACCCTATCTAGAACTACTTTATCATTGAAGTAAATCTAACAGAAAGGTACATATCCTACACATGTATTCACTTGCATGTTTAATAACTTCTTTCTAATCTAGTACTTGTTGTATTGCCACCATCAAGTTTGTATTTTAAGCTATCTTTTAGAATATTGCTATAACCTGATCTGTATCTTAAATCACAACCTTTCTATTTTAGTAGTTGTTATATATTTTTTGCTCTTATATTTAGGTTTACACAATTCCAGTATCTATATTTAAACTTACTTCTTTTCTGGATTCTTTTCCTTACTTCCAACTAGCAATCTAGAAGAGTTAGTTTATCTAAATCTTAGATATTTATATGGTCTTTCTTCTCTTGGTATATGCTTCTAAAGCATATATCTTTTTTTTCCAATTTGGTGACCTAGTGGTTTGGCTAGTATATCTCCTTTTTTAAGGATCTGGTTGCTTAGTTTTCTAATCTTAGTCTTTGGTTTCAAATTCAGTCCTCCTGTAATACTATCAAAGATTATGCTACTTTTCAACTCAGGACTTGCCAAATAGATATTTAGTTATTTTAGTATCTCAGATTTATTATGCCAGAGCTCCTATTCTAGATAGTGTAACTAAGATTACAGATTTTTAGATCCTACTGATTATTAAATAGCCATTAACTGTATTACAAAGCTATTTTCAAAAATGTCATCTGTGGAATTCGAACTTTAGATCTGCTATTTGGAGGTGCAACAACTCTACTATACTAAGTCACTACACCCAAGTTTAAAATATTTAACTTTGAATATTTTAAAATTAAAATTATAAACAAAAAGTCAGTATTATTTTTTTAATAAAAGCTAATAAAGCATAGTTTACTGATACTATTAGAATAAACAAGATCAATCAAATTCATAGCTATATTAATATATTTTGAATTAAATAATGATAATTAAGATATAAAACAAAAGACTGAAGATAAGATAGTTTATATATATGAATCAGTATCTATGAATTCTTAATTTAATATATTAATCTATACTCTGTAGATAACAAATTTTTGATTAGCTTGATCAATTTTCTCAGACATATTAACTTCTCTTTAGATATATATAATCAGCTATTCTGTTTATCTTACTATATTATAAATCTTGATAACTATCCATTATTCTGTAAAGTTTAGCAGACAAATTTGTCTGCATAATTACTATAAATATATCACTGATCTACTTTTTTAATTATTTAAAATATTTAAATAAAATTT
>CAJVPU010002415.1:0-10670 GCA_910591775.1 Dentiscutata heterogama | reverse complement strand
TGGATTTGGCAAAAAAAATTCTTGAAGAAAACACAATAAACCCGAATGGAAATAAATAGCTTGATAATATAGACAAAAACTTCGAATCCATGCATAAATTTGTTGAGGATTGTAATAAGTTTAAAAGGCAAAGACATGTTCCAAAAACATGAAAAAATCACAATCATAATACATTCTGGTTGCAATAATGACAATGTAAAAATAACATTAGATAATATATTACTATACATAGTTGTATTTACTAATTTGTTTCGTTCATTTCGTTGTTCGAAAATGCTAAAAAAATTCAGTAATTGCCATTACTCGTACGTACAGTACATGTAGTACATGTATATTATTCACGTGATCTAAAAAAAATTTGGGTGGTGAATTTACCCCGGTAATTACTGGGTTCACTGTGAAACTACAGTACCCAAAATCGGCCTTAAAAAAATAACCTTACAGGACTTTTTTTTTATAGTAAGTTCTACAAAATAAATAAATAAAAATTATTTGAATTGGATTTTTAGATGGCTAGAAATTTTAATTTTTACTCATAAAATCTGCATAGTTCCGTAAGATTATTTTCAAGGCAGAGACCTAGAGATTGGTTCCATGAATATTCATGAATGAAAATGCATATTCAATTAAAAGTGGATATTTGGTTACACAAAATTCATGAATAATCATGAATTAAACCATGAATACAGTACTCAACGAATATCTGTATAAATATTCAATATGAAAATATCTGTATTAATATTTGATGAATTTCATTTAAATATTCAACAAATATCTGTATGAATATTTGATGAATTTCATTTAAATATTCGACAAATATTTGTATGAATATACTTATTGCATAAGCGCGAAATATTGCTCTTAATGTAGGACATAATTTATTGCTGTGATATATATAAATCGATGCTCTGTATGCGCACTTTATAAGTGCATTTCACATGCACTTTCTCTATAATAATGATTTGATTGGCCTAATGTAATTATCTAATATTAACCAGCTTGTACCTGTTAGAAATTTGCACTTGGGAGTTTGCACTCGAGTGAATTAATCGTATGTTGATATAATTTAAAGTAACTAGTAGTTTTTTTGTGCATAATACAGGTTCGAATCCTAGCTTGGATTCGATTTGTACTTCGGATCGAAGCTGAATCTTTAGAAATATTCACCAGATTTGATTTTGCGGAACACTAATCCAAACCACTTTAATTTATCGATGCTATTATTGTTAAACTTATCGTATAATACATTTGTTAAAATACTATCTTTGCATTTAAATTATAAACTAGTATGTATTAAGTTTTGAATTTAAAAAGAAGATTAATACACTTCTAGCAGACCAACTAATTTTCGTTATAAATAGTTCTTTTTTTCCCCCCAATTCTTGCAATTTATTATAATAAAAAAATGCTGATAAAAGTATCAGTAAGACAATATTAAATTATGATTAATAAATTGTGCAGTAATTGCCCAAGCAAAACATAAAGGAAATCAAATAAGAGAATAAGTCCTAATTTCCTTCTTAAGTATGCTTAATTGGATCAATTGGGAACTATTTGACATAGATAGATTTGTTCCTTATAATTTGTTTTTGAACAAAATTAATGAAAAAAATTAACTAAATTTGCATGGGTTAAGTTACATGACCGAAGGCCATATAAACCGTGCAAAATTTAGTTATTTTATAACCCATATAATATCAATAACTATTTTATTGCACGGTATCTGACATACAATCCTATGCCAATAAGAAAAAGTACAGGTTGTTACATAAGACCGTACAATAAGTATTTTTTGTTATTCCAGTATTCACGAGCTTCATGTAATTAACTAATCCTTGACTATTTGTATAGCTGCATATTTGCTTTTAATTGAATATTCCCAGATCTCACCTGCATATAATCACATGATATTTTTTTATGATATTTATATAAAATCTGAATATTCATTCATTATCATTCGCAGATGACTAAAATCCACAAATATTCATTGAATAGCCATGCCGAATATTCAAAGGATCCAACCTCTACAGAGACCCCATATACATAATTTATTATTGAGGAGTTTACCTTTTTTTATTTAAGACAATGTGGAATACTGTGATCTTTTTTTTTTAAATACAACTAAAGATATACTTTATGAGCGAAATGCATAATTTTTTTGTATCATATTTTTTTTAATCGTTAGCTTTTACTATGCTCTTTTTGACAATAATCTTGGATTTACAAATTTTAATAGCTTTAAATTCGTCAAATTTAGTTAAAGCTCATTCATATTGTTAAAGTTGAAAAAAGCTCTCCATTACATTAAAGTATAAAATTTGCTCTATTAAAAAAATCAGACCGATAATTATTATACTAGTTTGAGAGAAAAGCGTACCGAAAGTTGATATTATCCACAGTAAATTCAGATTTTTGTGATCCTAATTAATGTTTGATTTTACTAGTTTGATGACGAAGTTATCTTTAATTTTAGTGATCAAAATTTTGCGAACAAATCAATAAAATCAAACTTAACTATGGCATAATATTACGCATAAAATGCGTATTTCTCATCTTTAGTTGGTAGTAATGATAAGCAGTATTGGAAATCTGTTTTGAGATTTATACTCTCATGAGAACAAATTTTTGTCCCAACTCTTCTCGTCTTTTATATTCATTTATTTTCTTTTGAATGATTTTGGAACTTCGTTTGATTCCTAATTTTATATTTCCATTTGGCATTATGCTATTATATTTATAATACTTATATAGAGAACATATTTTTCGAATGTTATGATCTCAAATTTTTTTTACAGAGAGCATTTACAGAATATCAAGTCCTCAAATCTAAAGGTATGGTCACATGAGAACATGAAAACATAAGATTTCCAACACTGCTGATGAATAATATTAGGTCTTAATAATGGGGAGATTATTTTGGGAGATTGTCAACGATATGTAATTAAAAAAATATATTTTGATTCTAAAAGACTTATTCCTTCAAAATTTACATGTTATTTATTATAAAATTTATATGTAATTTCATAAATGTTAATGAAAGCATAACATTAAAAGAAATAAATTTTTAGAAAAACCTTTGCAAATACTTTTTTTTTCTTCAAATTAAAGCTTCAATTAATATTTAGAAAAACACATTATTCTCAGTAATTTTATTAAATGTTTTTGCCAATTTTTTTGACATTAGAACACTTTTAGAACCAAATAAATTAGTAAAAATATCGGTTTGTTTAAATAAAGGTCAAAGAAACAAAATGATTGTTTTTGTGAACACCCTCTATAAATACTTTTAATTCCTTAGCATTAAACTCACTAGCGTTAATATCTAAAGAAGTTAATGTAGTATTTACACAAAGTGCTTCCATTAATAAATTTCCACCTTCAAAATCAAGCTTACTATAACTAATACTTAAAGATATCAGAGTAGTGTTTATATAAAGGACTCTCGCTATTGCTTTTATCCCTTTAAAACCAATTTGATTATATCCAAGGTATAAAGTAGTTAAAGTTTTATTTTCACATAGAGCTCTGCTATTGCTTCAGCACCTTCAGAACCAAGCTGATTACCATGAATAGATAAAAAAGTAAGAGCATTATTCTTGCAAAGGGATTTTGCTATTGCTTTTCCTTCCTTAGAACCAAGTGAATTTCAATCAAAGCTTAAAGAAGTTAAAGTATTGTGTTTGCAAAGTACTTCTATTAATTCTGTTGAATTTTCATCTTCAAAATTAAGTCTATTATTAGAAATATCTAAAGAAGTTAAAGTAGTGTTCTTGCAAAGGGCTTCTATTAATATTTTCCAGTCATTAAAATCAAGTCTATTATAAGAAAAGTCTAAGGAAGTTAGAGTAGCATTTACGTAGAGAGCTTCTAATAATACTTTTATCCCTCTAGATCCAATTTGATTATTACCAAGTTTTAAAGAATTTAAGGTAATGTTATCGCAAAGACCTTTTGCTAATGCTTCTACACTCTCAGAACCAAGTTGATTATCATAAATAGATAAAGAAGTCAGAGTAGTGTTTTTGTGAAGTGCCTCTGCTAACGCTTTTCTAGATTTATGACCAAGCCAGTTAAAAGAAAGATCTAAGGAAGTTAGAGTGGTATTTACATAAAGAGCTTCTGATAATGCGTTTATGCCTTCAAATTCAATATTATTATTTCCAATATCTAGAGAAGTTAAAGTGTTGTTTTTATAAAGGATCTTTGCTAATGCCTTTACTCCTTCAGAACCAAGTTGATTTTTATAAATAGATAGAGAAGCTAGAGTAGTGTTCTCACAAAGGATCTCTACTAATACTTTTCCACCCTTAGAACATAAAGAAGTATTATTAAGATTTAAAGAAATTAGTGTAGTGTTCTTGCAAAGAGCTTTTTTTAATGCTTCTAATTCTTTAATGCTAAGTTTATTATTAGAAATATCTAAAGAAGTCAGTGTAGTATTTTTATAAAGAATCTCTGCTAATAATTCTATTGCTTCAAAATTATTAAACTGAAATTTTAAAGAGGTTATAGTGTTATTTTTATGAAGTTTTTTGAATAACATTTTATTGTAAATAGGCTCAATGTTTAAATATTTAAGCTTCTTACTTGTACGTAAAAACATTGCAATTAAAGAACATTTAATAGCATTTGCTTGCTTATTAAATTCTATATTATAATCTTATTCAAAATAACTATAATCATCATAATAATTAAAATCATCATCATAGTCGTAAAAACAAAGATTACATCCTTCTTTATAAAGCCAATTTATAACTCTATCCTTATAATCTTCCAAATAAAAGCTAACGTATATGGCAAAACTTGAATATTCAAATAATGGCTTTTGACAATTTGGAAGAGTAATTTCATAAGGGATTAATAAGGCCTTTTCTTCAGCATTTAATTCCAAGAGATATATTCTTATAAGTCTTAAATCATCACTATATTTTGTTGGTTTACTCCACAAAATCGGTATAATAATTCTACACCAGTAATGACTTACAAGAAGGCATGAAAATAAAGTTCTAAAATTAGTACAGAAATTATTAAATACTTCTAAAAGGCATCATCCGGTAGTAATTTTATTATTTTAATATGTATTAAAAATTTAGTATGTATAAAAATGAAAAATTTAAAACAAAAATGTGGTGAAATGAGGTGCTTTACTTACTGTATTCCTAACTATATTCAGCTTAATTAGGTATCATGATATTTCTTTGTCTAACTACATACAGATTTGTGCAAGTTTCTGAAAATCCAAATTTTAACATACGGTACAGGGGATTCCTGGCCGGAATACTTCAGAAATATGGTGTCCAAACCATAAAAACATTTTTTTTCAACTTTAAGTAAAGATTCTCAACAGCTATCTGATCAAATTTGATGAAATTTTTTATTTTAAATTTACATGTTTACAGAATTAAAATAAAAAAGATTTTTATCGAGTTTTATTAGGTAGTCACTGAGAAATAATCATTTAACTTTCGTGAAAAACTTTTCTTTTTTGTAGGTACTTTACACAAAGTTTTCTCGATGACTATCAAACTAATTCTGATAAATTTTTTTTTTATTTAATCCTACAGGCATATAAAAATTAAAAAAAAAAAATTTATTGAATTTGGTTAAATAGTTATTGAGAAAACTTCGCGTAAAGTTTTTAGTACCTACAAAAAAAAAAGCCGCGGCAAATTTTTCAAAACTTCGAGACACTTTAAGAAGAGTTAACCCAGTGATAATCACGAATTATCACCCTCGATATAATCATATGAAAATTTTCATTGGTCAAAAATATAAACAATTATTATGTATATTGTGTAACCATAATCTTTTTGGAGTGCATCACTCATTTTTTATATTGATTAACCACTTTTTTATTCTTTTAAGGTGAGCTTGATTTCTCTCTTCATTGCTTCTTCATTTGGAATTACATTTTCAGTTTTGGTAGTTACTATATATCACGTTAGTTAATCTTGATTAACTACCACCCCTCATTCTTTTAAGGTGGGCTTCTCTCTTCGCTTCATTTGAAATTATGTTTTTAGCTTCAGTAGTTACTATATATCATGTTAGTTAATCTTGATTAACTACTACCTTTCATTTTTTTAAGGTGAGCTTCGATTTTTCTCTTCATTGCTTCTTCATTTGAAATTATGCTTTTGGCTTTGGTAGTTACTATATATTGTGTTAGTTGATCTTGATTAACTACCACTCTTTCATTCTTTTTAGGTGGGCTTTAATTTCTTTCTCATCACTTCTTCATTTGAAATTATGGTTTTGGCTTTGGTAGTTACTATATATTGTGTTAGTTGATCTTGATTAGCTACTACCCTTTCATTTTTTCAAGGTGAGCTTTGATTTCTCTCTTCATCTCTTCTTCATTTGGAATTACGTTTTTGGCTTTGGTGGTTACTATATATCGTGTTAGTTGAACTTGATTAACTACCACTCTTTCATTCTTTTCAGGTGGGCTTCGATTTCTCTCTTCATCTCTTCTTCATTTGAAATTATGTTTTTGGCTTTGGTAGTTACTATATATTGTGTTAGTTGATCTTGATTAACTACCACCCTTTCATTCTTTCAAGATAAGCTTCGATTTCTTTCTTCATCTCTTCTTCATTTGGAATTACATTGTAATCATAAAACCTGTGATCATCTGATATTTGTTTACATTTTTTGACCAATCAAAATTACTATGTGATTATATCGAGGGTGATAATTCGAGATAATCACTGGGTTAACTCTTCTTAAATCTTCCCCAAAACTTCAAATAAATATTTATCAGTGACTATCTAACCAAATTAAATAACTTTTTTTTTAATTTCAATTCTACGAACATGCAGAATTAAAAAAAAATTCATCGAATTTGATTAGGTAATCATCGAGAAATTCCATTAAAATTAAAACCAAATTTATTATTTTTTAGGCTTAAAATTTTTTTTTTAACTTTAAACTGAAATTTCTCGATAATAACCTGACCAAATACGATAAAAAATTTTGGTTTAATTCTGAATATTTGTAGAATTGAAATAAAAAAAATTATTGAATTGGAATGTTAAGGGCGCTGACATTTATTGCATATATTTTAGGAGGTGGGGTTGAGCATATATTATATCAATATCACGTTACACAAATAAATTAGTAATTAGATACATTCTAAATTGGCCAATCATATTAGATCTTATGTGGGGGAAGGAGGTAGCACTCATAGTAAATGGATATTACGTAATATGTCACGGCCCTAATAATTGAGAAATATTTTATTTGAAGTTCTGAAAAAAAATTTACCGCAACTTCTTTTTTGTAGGTACTAAATTTTACATAAGTTCTCAATAACTATTTAACTAAATTCAATGAATTTTATTATTTTAATTCTATAAATCTAGAATTAAAATAATTATAATAAATTTATCGAATTTGGTTAAATAATCATCGAGAAAACATTGTGTAACGTTTTAGTAACTACAAAAAAGAAGCTTGCGACAAATTTTTTTCAAAAATTTAAATGAATATTTCTCAGTTACTACCTAATTAAATCCGATAAAAGCTTATTTTAATTTTACAACCATGTAAAATTAAAATAAAAAATATTTCGGCAAATTTGATAAGATAGCCATTGAAACTTTTGCTTAAAGTTGAAAAAAAGAAGTTTTTGCTTTTTTCCCAAGATTTTCAATTTTTTTTTAAAACTTTAAGCGAGGTTTTTTCACGACTATCCAACAAAATTCGATTTATTTCTAAAAGTTTGTAGAATCAAAGTAAAAAAAGTCACTGAAATTAATTAATTAAATATTCGCCGAGAAATATTTAGTTAAAGTTTCAAAAAACCTTAAATTTTAAAACGATCTTCCTAACCGACCATATTCCGACTATGTTCTAATTCGGAGTAAAAAACTCGGGTTGATCCGGGATTGAACTGAATCCGAAATTCGGGTTGAATCCGGAGCCAATCCGAAGTATTCAATGGCTAATATTTTAACATGGCCGACTTGGAATTTATATACGTATTAGTGCAATGCGAAAGAAAAAACTGATCCAAATCTCAAAATTGGGCTTAATCTGAGCAATCAGAAGCTTTTGGCCCAAACCCATTTTACGGTTCGGATTGGATGATAGTCCGAATCCGTCAGGTCCGGATTATTCGGAACACTAATTCCGACCAGGAATTTTGTCCCAGTAAGTGGTCGAGTTAGTTTGCACTGGAATTGTCATGATTTCTATTGTGAGTTGTGATATTTGCTATTCTAGTAACACGCAATATGAGTTTAAGGTTAAGTTAGTTTGCATTAGAATTATTGTGATTTCTATTTTGAAAAAATTTCATTATTAAACTTACTCGCTATTCAGGTGACACACTACGTGATTAAAGATGAGTAGTTTGTTTTAGAATTAACATGATTTCTATTGTTAGTTACTATAAAAAATCCTGCTCAAAATTTACACATTATTCTGATAATATATAATATGAGGTTAAGTTTGAGTTAGGATGAGTTAGTTTGTGCTTATTATCTGTTATTGTGTAAAACTTTTTTTTCTACAAAAAACATTTACGTATCGACTTTGTCTTATCTGTTAGGTCATTTATTGCATGTGTAAACGAAATTATGCATATATCGATATGATGTAATTGAAAGAACAAAAAAGTAAATTCCTGTTAGATAAAAACCTGGTTTAAAAAACATCACACCATCATTATAGATTATTCAGAACCATCATCATAGGAAAGGATTATTCGACACCTGCATTTTTTTTTCTTTATCTCCTCATTATAAGTATATATTCCTGTTGTTGCGAGAAATAAATAGTCACATGTACAGTATTTATTCATATAAATTAAAATTAATATCTACGATTAAATAAGAGATATTTTTGTAATTTTTATAAATTTCTGTTTTTGTTAGTTTATTTTTTTTATTCACATTATTTTCGATGAGTTTCAAACAATATTTATCTGTGTATTCTTTTATTAGTTTTGTCACCCTTGCAGTTTCGTCAGTTTCGTCACCTTTCGTAATTTCGCATTTCGTCAGCACGAAACCTTAAGATTTCGTCTGACAACTATATGTCCAACAAAGTAGTTAATTTTCACGGAACTTTGTGCCATAATTACTAATATCTTATAAACATTGCGAAACTTTATATACTAATTACTAATGTCATAAACATTATAAATATTTTAAATAAATTACGCATGTATGTACTTACCTATGAATGTAGTCAGTTGTCAAATTAAAAAAAATATTTGTAATTACAAAATTTTCATTACTATTACAAATATTATTGATATGCGTATTTTCTTTTCACAATTAAAATTACTTCATTTAGAATGTTTATAATTGTTTCTAAGATTACTGGATTAGGATTAACGAATAGTCATGTGTTACACTGTGATACGTCGATCGAATGACTCACTAAAAATACTTACTAAAATATTTTAAATATTAATAACATGAAATGTATGGAATATTATATAAAGAGAAGTTAGAATACCAAATGCACAATATTATATACAATCATTCATGATCATAAATTATATAACAAAGAATAATTTGAAAAGAATCGCACCTTATCTAATTCGTTTTCCTGCAATGTCTACCACAAATAATAGTAATATTAATAGAGAAAACTCTACTACTTTCTCTGATTCAGATTATAATAGTGCTGCATACAATGCTTATCGTCCAACGTTAGTTAATTTTTAAACATATATTAAGAAAAAAAAAATGAAGGAAATTATCGAATTAAAATTTCATTTTTTTAAAACAAAATTTAGGTATCCATCTCGCCTCTTTTCAAAAATTTATGATTACCATGCTTCACATTCGCCATCTTTTTCAACTGCATTAGACGTTGCAACTGGCACTGGCTACATTGCCAAAGAGCTATCAAAAAAATTTCAACAAGTGTATGCCACTGATATCTCACAAGTTATGCTTTCTTCTGCTTCTCGCTCTTCAAACATTCAATATTCTGTTAGCGCAGCCGAAGATTTTTCTCAATTCCAAGATTCGACATTTGACTTAGTTACAGTGGGTCAGGCACTTCACTGGTTCGATAGAGAAAAGTTTTTTAAGGAGGCATGGAGAGTTTTGAAACAAAGTGGAACATTGGCTATTTGGGCTTATTCGCACCATGTTGTCAATGGATATCCAGCTGCCACGAAAAAATTTATGAAACTTATAGTAGAGACATTTGGTGACTATTGGAATCCTGGAAATTCTGAAAAGTTATCGTTAGATAATTTGTATAGAGATATTGTGTTCCCTGATGAATTGTTCAGAAATATTATTTGGGAAAGGTATGAATTTGATGAGAAGGCAGGACAAATAATTAATGATGAAAGTCTTTTAAATGAAGAATGGAGTGTTGTGCGATTGAAAAATTATATGAAGGTGAGTTTCAGAATATATCAATTGAATTTCTTCGTTTTAGAATATATGTATATGTACATGTTTTTTCTTTTTTTAATAGACATGGAGTGCCTACAAGAATTATATGTCTAAGTATCAAAAAGAAAACCAAAAAGTAGAAGATCCAATTGACAAGTTGTTTGAGGAACTTAAGAAGGAGGAAGGATGGAAAGATGACCAGATTTTAAAAATTTCCTGGCTTTTTGTCCTTTCCTTGGTTGAAAAAAAGTGAAAGAAAATTCAGCAAATAAGATTTATTTTGTATTTAAAATTCATATGTAT
>CAJVPU010002414.1:0-10671 GCA_910591775.1 Dentiscutata heterogama | reverse complement strand
ATTCTGTAGATTTTAAGAATCTTATCGATTTCAAATAAATATAAATATAACTGATCGAAAATATGAATTAATAGACAGTCTAGAATCTCAAAAATTTTCCTCTTTCATCATCACAAAAATCATGGGGTCACATCTTTTTTGCAAAGCGCTATAATTTAAATCGTTTGTTATATATATTGATTATAATCGATTTTGATTTAAATCGATTATCAACATCCCTGGCGATAACGATCGGTTAAATTCAATCAATTATAATCGATTAACTGCTTGTAATCGATTATAATCAGGTTTCAAAATTTCCTGATGAAGCAGGAGTATAATTGTAGATTTTATACGATAATAAAAAATTTTTTTTAAATAATAAAAATATCAAATTAATTTAGATTAGTCTAAGGTTTAAGATTAGAAATCACAGTTTATGCCAACATTTTGTAGGGAATCCAAAAATAATTTTATAAGCAAAGCTTTAAGTATTACAAGTATTCGTGTTCTATATAGTGTTCAAATAGAAATTGCCTTACTGTATCTATATTTAGGTTGTTAATTTTAAAATTTTTATAAAATATAAAAAAAATTTTTGAGATCAAAGTCGATTCAGTTATAAAAAAATTATTTAATTGTTCCAGAATTTATAAAAAATAGCTATAAATATAAAAGCGAATCGGACCAGGCTAGAGCCTTAGCGTCACCAATTTAAAAATTTTACTGTTATATTAGGATTAGGATTTGCTATTTAATTAGGCTATAAAGGGATTTATTAACGTAAAGAAAACGTTTTGTTGGTGCGCAGAATACTGTTTCATACGTGTAAATTGGTAGCTATAGACAATTTTTTGATTGTTTTGAGTTACACTCGATCTTGAACATTTAAAGTTAAATGCAAGTTGGGCTACTAAAATAGAAATTTGTAGGGCCCCAGACTAGAAGCCCGGGTGGATATTAAATGTAAAGCTATTTATGTAATACAACTTTGTAACTAAAATTATCACAATACGTACAGAAATAATCGAAATATCGATATTTTATTTTTATATAAAATCTGGTAGCTGAACTAAGATTGGCTGATGCCAAGAATTGAACCTATTTTAATACGAAAATATTTTAGGAGTCATTTGGGTTAAATTAGGATTAAGTTAGGATTTAAGGTTAATGCTAATAAATCCAGTATATATACGTATATACAGTATACGTATAGTATACATATCTGATACGTATTGTACGTATATAAATGGATTTTACGTAGTAAATAAATATATAGCTAATCTCGATTTTAACTGTCAAATTATTAATACGTACTGTATGTATACATTAGAGAACACATGGTTAATAAAAATTTTTATTAGTGCATTTTTTTAAAAAAAATTACATGTAAAAGATGTTTAAAAAATGTAAATAAAGCAGTATCAAATAGTTTACAAATATTACAAATAAAAATTAAATAATACTTTGTACAGTATTTTCATTAATATTACTGTATTATTTATTTATTTATTTATTTTAATAATATATATCAATGTTTAAATGAAATAATCAATATGTATTAAACACTAGCAAATTATTTTTTTCATTTTTTATATTGATAGTATTTATATAATAAAGTTCCAAAATTTTTTTTCAAAATTTCTGTAAAGTTGTTAAAACAATTTTTATGTATATAATGAACTGTAAGATAAAGAAAAAAATTCGAATATTAAAAGAAAAAAAAAAAAAAAAAAGAAAAAAAAACTGTAAAGCTAAATGCTGTAAGTAAAAAAAAAAGATTCCAAAATTTAAGTCAGGTTTCTAATCACCTATAGTAGAAGAATTAAAGAAAAAAAAAAAAATCCAGAGTAATATTAAATAGAATAATGATTAAAAAACTGTCCATAAACACTGGAGAAAAAAATGAAGAATATGCAATCTGGAATAGTAGAAAATATTTTTTTAATATACTATATTAAATCCAATAACATATTATTGATAACGAAAATTAGAAATAGCCAAAGACAAAAAAGCTTTAATATTTTTACGTTTAAACTACATTGGTAATTTTCATCATGGAATTATTCCACCACTTGTTCCGATAGTTAAATAGCCTCCTTTGCCTTTTAAGTCCAATTTATCGAGAAGCGTATGATACAAAAATTTGTATGCCCAAAGATTACCCTTCATTCTTTTGATATCCACAATGTATAATCCGGGAAGATTCTTAATGCGACATAATTCTACCACAAATCTTATTTCATCACCTGAATCTGTCGTTGGATCACCATATAATACTTCTGGAACTAAGGTTGAGGTAGGACCATCTGTTGGACCCGTAAGTGTCATAATTGGACCTATTGTCGGACTAGTTGGTGCCGACTCGTCTGATCTATTTGATTTATGGTTGGTTGATAATGATGTAGATAATAGTTGACTGGTGTTGTTTGAACTTGTACGACGCAGCAATGTTTTAAATGGTCCACTAGAATATTTTCTGCGTTTCTTTTCAATATCTAATACGTTTTCAGAAGCTTCCGATGTTAAAGTGTCCTTGGTTTTTAGAGACTTATCTTTAGCAGAAGATTTGTTATCAACCTTTCTCTTGCGCCTCACGCATCTAACTTTGAATTCTCCTTCGCGTTTTATTTCTATACCCATACTAACTAGGGCTTGTTTAATCATTATGAAAATTTCATATGGAGGTCGTTCAGTCAAGGCTAGATTATCGACAACACCATGATGTATACGAAGTTTAGAGTCCACATTAGAAACTGAAGTCATTGTGGATTGGCGTGATGACGAAGGAGAATTAGTACTACTATTAGGTTGTGTGACAACCAATGCGGGATTATTTTTTTGTCTCTTTTTGCTCTTGACACGATTGGCGGAAACGCCGCCATTTGTCGTTCCTTCAGGAATAAGCGGCGCAGTTGTAGGATCCTTTGCTGTTGAAAAAATAAATAAATAAAAATTATTAGAACTTATAATAATTTATAGAAATCTTTTATGGGTTTTTACACGTGTGAAAAAAAGCCACAGCTTACCCAAAGATTTTCTTCTAAACCAATCCATAACTTTCTTAGCAGCGCTCGAACTACTAGAAGAAATACCACTACCAAGAGTTTTTCTCTTATCTTTTGTTGATGTATTATTGGTTGAAACAACGCTATGCGCAGAATGACTATTCGGTCCTTTAAATGTTTCAACCATAAGACTCAAAGCTTTCCTTTTGCCACCTATCTTACTCCTAGAATCACTACCATCATCCATAAGACTAGTTGAATCTGAAGCAGTATCAGAATGTAGATCAATATTTTGTGATGGTGGTAGCGGTGGTGGTGATACTTGTGTTGATTGTGAGGGTTGTGTTTTTGAATTAATTGAATTCGATTCTTTGATTGAACCAGAATTGTTAATTTTATTTGTAATCGAAGAATCATTTTCTATTGGTAATTTATTTTTTCCTGTATATTGATTAACTCTTTCAGATACTCTTTCAGATGAAGAAGCTTTTTTGTGTCTCTTTTGGTTTACAGGTGATAATGAATCCTGACGATCCGGAATAGCAGGTAAAGGCATAGTAGGCGGTGTAGTTGAAGGAGGAAGTTTTGGTTGTAGTGAATTATCATTATTATGTTGTGATGAAGCCGTGACACTCAAAGATGTATTTGTAGAAGTTGATTTATACCCTGGTACCATTGATAAAAAGTCTTGAGACCCCGATGGAGGACCATGTACAGTTACAGGCCTAGTGCGTGGTGCATCCCTCTTTTTGGGTGTTTGAGATGAGCTCTTTTGTAAATCTGGTTGGAAATTGTCATTTGGAGGTGGCAGAACAAGATTACTATTTACATTATTAATTTGTGGAGTTTTATCTTTGAATTTATTTATATTATTGGAATCACTTTCAAACAAAGTGAACAAGCCATTTCCAGCATTTGCAGAACTCCTTGTTGTTGTTGTTGATGGAGTTCCTGGTGGAGTACTTCCTGGTCCACTGCTTTTATCTGAATTACCAGATCCAGTTGATGTTATACTAAAATGTTTCTCAGATTTAGAATATGGAGTAGCTGTCAAAAGATTTTGTGATGCATCATTTTTGGAAGTATCATAATCATTTGCTAATATCTCTTCCTGTTCTTCAGCTAATATCATATCTGATGTTGCTACAGGTACAATAGTCGAGCCAAGACGGGTTCCATCAACAAATTGGAAATCTTCATCAGGATAGTCGACGTATCCTTCAGTATTATTATCAGGATATTCATATTCTACTTGGATGGTATGACGTTTAACGGTAATATTACCGGAAGCATCACTAGGTTGTTCCACAACATAATCAGCGCTTAAGAAATTGTTTGACATTGAAACTCCGGATGGGATATACGCATCTTGTGATGCTAATGAATTCATCTGAGTTGCAGCCTCCTGTATAAAAAGAAATATATATATATATAAATGTGAATACACAAGAGATAAAGCTTGATTGGTATTTTAATTAATTGTTTTAAGATAAAAAAATCACCTCCAATTCTTGGATGGAATATTCAAATAGTGTTGCATATGGCATCAACCATCTGATTGAGCCATGATGAAAATAATTAGTAAGACAAAAATTAAATCAAATAAAATAGAACAAAACAAATTTACCTGTGAGACATTATAGTCTTCATATCACATCTCTTTGCCGGGTCAGGGACAAGCATTTTTCTAAGTAAATCTCTAGCATCAGGGCTTACATATTCAGGAAATACCAACGGAGTATTAATAATGTATTTGTACAATAAGTTGATATTATCACCATCGGGGTTTGAAGGGTCATCATCGAAAGGAAGATATCCTGATAACATGGCGTACTATTGTCAAATAAATAAATCAAATATTTAAAATTGAATAAAAGATGAACACTAATCGAATAAAATTGTATAAATTACATACTAGAATAACACCACAACTCCAGATATCTACTGCACTTCCAACATATAATCCTTCGCTGATTACCAATTCTGGTGCAGCGTAACAAGGACTACCACAAGATGTAGCCATTAAATCGTCATGAGCACCATTGAATTGGTTTGCAAATCCAAAATCGGTAATTATAATATTTCTATTACGATCTAGTAAGAGATTTTCCTTTTTAAAAAAAAAAAAAGTAATTGTATTATTTAATATATTTAATAATAGTTGATATTAAATGAAATATTGAATATGACATAACATACTAGTTTAAGATCTCGATGTACGATATTTTTTTGATGTAAATAATTCACCCCACTAATGAGTTGTGCAAACAGCCGACAAGCATCTCGTTCTTTGAGGTATCGATGTGCTAATATATGATCAAATAATTCACCACCTATAAAATATTATATATAATATATATGTAACAATTATTATTAATAATTCGTTTACGCTATAAATATATATATGTAATATAAATCACATTGCAATTACCTGAGGCGTATTCCATGATAATGCCAATATACCGATCTGCTTCGAACACGTCATATAATTTTACAATATTCGGATGCATTACACTCTATCGACGTATCGAAATAATTTAGAAATGATATAATATTAAGTATTGATAAAAATGGAGTTAAAAATTTTGTTTATACCCGTAATACTCCTATTTCTCTTTCAATTTTTGTAAGCCTAGATGGGGTATCCACCGATTCTTTACGTATGAGTTTGATTGCAACCTTAAATATTTATAAATTTAAAATTTTGAAAAGTGATACGATTAGCACTTATGGTAGGTTAAAAAAAAAAAACTTTAAGTGAAAGCCAAGTAGATCAAATTAAAAGGGGATTAATTATAGTAATTTATAGTACAATTGCAAAGATCTTACCTCTTCGCCAGTGTCCACGTGCATACCAAGTTTAACTTTGCCGAATTCACCTTCGCCCAAAGTTTGTAACAGTAGATATGGGCCAAACATATTGCCCCTTCGTGCGGAGCTTTGAGTTACTTGTGGTGGAGGGTGAGGTATTTCAGGATATCGAGGATAATTCATTGGAACAGGAGTAGAAACTGGACGACCTCTTGCAGACTGCAGTTGGACATGCTGAGGATGTGTAGAATTTTGCTGTTGTGTGGTTAAGTGGATTGTTGCCGCCATTAATGCTGGAATTTGTAATGTATTGTATACCAAAATTATTGATGATGAAGGTTGAGTATGAAAAGAGAGTTTATAAGCTACTGACGCTAGGAATAAAAAAAAAAAATCTATTAAGTGCTAAGTGTCCTTTTAATTTTATGAGTTTAAAGAAAAAAAATGAAGAAGGATGTATACGTTTAGGTATACAACTTTGGGCTTCTGAAGCCCGAGAAGAAAAAAGAGCGCGGTGTGGTAACTGAACGGGGAGTGACCGATAAAACCAGGGTTCGTTGACAGACAGCTTTGGGTTTTCTGTTTGTGGTCTTGTGAGGTACTTTCTTGGGGGTAAAGTTCCGGATTGGACAAAATGTTAAAGGTAAACTCTTGAGCCTATCAAAATATAGGACATGTTTCACGGCTGACCGTATATATATTACATAAAAAAAACAAGAATTTGCGCAAAAAGGATCAATATGTATTGCACAAGCCGATGAGAACCAGTGATAATTCCAGGAAGGAAATTTATGTCATTTATTCTAAAAAAATAACCGTGTTCGGAGAGACCATCAATTAGTCGGAAAATATAAACGTAATTTTGGTATAACAACGAACATTAAGTCCAGAGTGAATGCCTAAGGTCCGAAAGGTCCAACTACAATATTAAAAAAAAAAAAAAAAAACCAATAACAATAAATTCATTCAATAACATAATAAAATACATAATTGATTTAAAACCCTGGAACCTCTAAAAGATGTTAATATTGTCGTAAACAAAATGATAGGTTCTTGACATGTAGGGAAGTTAAGTACAACGTACACAAGAGATAATTAAAATGATCTTTAGTTATCCAAATCAGCAATCATCAAAAATAAGTAATAATTTTTGTAATTCATAACATAAAGGCACAAATGTATTGTTTGCATTTTATCAGGCCAATACGTGTTGAAATTCATTTAAATGACAAACATTGATCATCATGCCTACCAAGTTTTAAGAATTCGAGCTAACATTATCATTATACGTAACCATATAAAAGTCAATTATCCGATATAAAATAAAAAAAAAAACTTACTAATGAATCGGGTATTCGTATATATCATATTTAAAATGATTATAAGCATTACTAATCATCCCTGTACTAACGTTAATGCATCAAGATCATATTAATCTATAGGGGACTCAAATAAGTAAATTTAGATTACTTTACCGTTTTACGTATCAAATGGGAGGTTTTTTTTTTTTTTGAAAATTCACCATTTAAAGCTAAAAAGGGGAAAAAAACAAATACATATCTGACATGGGTACGATCAACTGACCCGTGAAACCTACATTCAAACAAGATTATTACAATTAAATGTTTGGCGCAGTTTTCCTGATAAGTATATCCAATAACGATAATAGATAATCAAATCGGTACTACGATATGATAAGAATATTGTTCCGTGCTCAAACGAAGAACAGGTAACGATAACACAATTTTCACTTTTCTGCTTTCAGACTAGTATCGGACAAAATTCAAACTAGGTCACTTCTACAGATATATTCATTTTAGGTAAAGATTACATCGATATTATCGAAGCCACCTAGCGTAACGTAACGTGATCTGAGATTTTCTAAAATATTCAAATCTTTGAAATCTTTGTTGATTGTTATAATGTGCAATAAACATACATGCATACGGTTAACTGAAATGAATTTTACAAAAGACTCTTTATTAGAAATGTTGATGAATGAATACATTATATTGATTTATATTGATTCATCTTGAAGATCATACCCAACAGAATAAATTCATCCGTCCTTAATGTCCTAGAAAAATCACTTTTTCAATAAGTTTAAATAATACAGATATTAACATTTTGAATTTTACAAAAAATATATACATTTTGAGGAATTATTATCCACATTAAAAAATACCCCAAAAATTATTATTGTTAAAGGTTAACAATGTTCACAATGTTCACATGCGATAATTCTATATTATAAAATCCACTTGAAATATTGTTGCTTAATAGTACATCTTGAAATATAAAGCTTTCACGGCGATTTCACCCTAATAAGGCAAGAATTTTCGAAATCAGAACATTATCAAGAACTACCAAGAACTAAAACAAGTACTTACAATAGCTACAAAAACTGCCACAACGATCAACCAGATTATGATCCACGTAATGCGTGTCATGTTATAATTACCAACATCTTCACGTAACATATCTAACAAATCGCTAATAACTTTACAACGATCATTAAGAAGGTTGGCACGTTGAGAAATTTCAAGATATGCTAAGAATCGAATAACATTAGTAAAACCCTCAATAATAAGTTTTTTTTTTTAGAATCATAATATAATATTGAATTACCTCTAATGGCGCTATATAGTGGTTCCAAAGACGGCTCAGACCAGAATATTTCAGGTGTATCTATAAAGAAATAATGTATGAAATATGTACTTGTATAATAAACACTTAAAAAACAATCGAACTTACCTAAAACATTAGATACTAGATTAACATTCATTCGTAACTTAAACATTTCACCGCTTAATTTTGTAATTTGAGTTCGATTCCTGGAAAAACAGAAAATTTGGCAATAAATCAGATCAAATTTTAATAACTTACAAATTATTTACGAATTACTTACAAATTTAAATGCCCAGTTTGAGCCAACATTTTTGGTATATGCTTTGTTCTTTCGATTGTACTTTCCATTTGCCATTCATAAAAAGTTAATTTTGTACTCTGACTCATGGCATGACTGATAGTTAATTTAATCATATGATTATCAGACTTCAAAGTAATCATATCATTGAAAATTCTAGGTTGTCTAGTGGAAGTAAGGTCATATTGAAAATGAAAGGTCTCACACTCAATATCTTCAGCTTTTAATGAACGAACCGATATTTTTGACATAGCAAGATCATCAAGAATCAATTTTTCTTGATCTTCAGTCATATTCCAAAATACAACTACACCATAATCAAAAAAGAAAACTTCACCAATATTTGAAAGAGTATTCTGAATAGGTTTTGATAAAGATTCACTTATTCCAACATTATCATAACTATCTTCATTTTCAGACATTACAAAATAAGAATTATCATCATTATTTTCATAATTTTCTATCTGGCTCTCCATAAATGAACGACCATTAGGCGATTGTATTGCAGTGGAAGAAGAAATCTTTGTATTTCTACCTCTCAATAATGGAAAATGGTAAGGAGCATATAAACATTCATCATACAACCTATCAAATATTAATAATAGATAATTTTAAATAATCAATAAATTCAGATAATAATAAATAAATAAATATATAACCATAATAATCGATAAGGTACATTGGTTGAACATTGTGTTCATCACTCAAAAAATTCAACAATTTCTTAAGATAATAACCTTCAGCCGTACAATAAGCAGTTGCCCTTTAATTAGATGATTAATTTAGAAGAATTTGATGAAGTACAATTTATTAAATATAATTGTTTGTAGTTATCAAACATATATATATATATATAGTTACCTTGGATATTTATTGATCTCTCTACTTTCCTTGGGCATTCTCTCAGCATCGGTAGAATCATAAAAACTAACCGGTAAATGTGGACCTGAGGGAGTGACAGGGGTTTCGGCATAGTCAGAAAGTTCACCAGGTGGTACCTCAGTTTCCTCAGGAAGTAAAACTAGCTTTTGGGCGGTTTTTGTAGTTCGCGAGGGAGCATTCAACTTTATTCGACTTCCAGTGGGTTGAGTACTAGGAATTATTAGAGGATACGGTGGTTTCTTAATTCTTAACTGAGTTGCTCCGAGTGAATTTGATACATCAGATTGTTGAAATTTAAGTTGATTGCCACGAGGAGAAACGGCATTTTCTGTTAATTCAAAGGAGGTTCCAAAATCTTCTGTTTCAGACATTTTTTTTTATTATTAATTTAAACGTGAAAAGAAATGCGATATTAAAATCTCAAAAGTAATGGTAACACAGAATACTGGAATTTTGATAGTTCACGTGATGACATAATGATGTAACGATGTAACCTGCGTTACGGCAGTACAGCAGTATTGTTTAAATCTTTTGCAAAAGTATACTTCATGTAATAATAAATGATAACGATAAGTAACACAGGCGAGATCGTAAGCAGTGTTGAAAATTCGTTGTGCATGTATTGTTTTTTTCACAAAAATTAACAATTGCACAAAAAAATAAAATAACATCCTGTATAAAAAAATTTTCTTGCACAAAATGTTTGTACTGAATTTCAACACTGATCGTACGTAAGTACATAACAGATAATATATCAGATATCAGATATACCTGATATGTACGTACGTACGTACATATATATGTACGAAAAAAAAAAGAAAATACGCGGATTGATTAACCGTATGTTTTTTTTTATTTAATTACAAAATTACATATGAAATAAATTACATTTAATTTTTTTTTGTGTATATTAATTAATACTTAAGGGAATCTTATCGTTATTTGTAATAATAATATCCTGATCTATTGGGGATTTGTGGAAACGAAGTTCCGCTTATTAACATATGGATCAGGGGATTAATAAAAAATAAATCAGCATGTAATTAATTATATCCTAGATAAAAA
>CAJVPU010002413.1:0-10672 GCA_910591775.1 Dentiscutata heterogama | reverse complement strand
GGTTCTAAAGTTTCGTCGGTGGAAAGTAATGTGTTTCTGTCTCTCTTCAGCTTTGTGTGGTATTGTTGGGGTCTGTTAAGAAATATTTAGAGTATCTAAGAGTCAAAATTATATGAAATGTTTGTATTCTTCTATTCGAAAATATATTTTTTATCTCAATTTTTATTGTTTTGATGATCTACGGGAAAGAGTTTTTAATATTATTTCTCTTAATACATGTTTTCAGAGTATATATCTTTTTTTTTTGGTTTGGCAATTTGGCAGTTCAGCTAATATGTCTCCCTATTTAAAAATCTGATTGCTCGGTTCTCTGATCTTAGTTTCTAAATTCAAATTCAATTCTTATATAGTACTGTTAAAAATCATACTACCTTTTAACTTGAAACTTACCAAACAGATTTTTAGTTATTTTGATATCTCAGATTTATTGCACCAGAGCTTCTATTCTAGAATAGTATAACCAAGGCTACAGATTTCTAAATTCTACTAATTATCAAATAGCTATTAACTATATCACAAGACTATTTTTTAAAAATATTGTTTATAAAATTCAAACTCTAAACCTGCTATTTGGGGTGCAACAACTTCATCACTTTACTAAATCACCACACTCTAACTAACTTATATTGTAAATAAATAAAATACTATATTTACCCAGATTAAAATATAGCTTATAAATACAAGAGCTTTATTAAAAAAAGTTTTTATAACAAGTTATATATTCTTTATTAATATATATATATATATATATATATTTTTTAAGAAAAATCTTTTTTTTATTTCTTTATTTTAAAATATATAATTAAATATAATTAGTACAAATTTATACATTTAACAAAAAGGAGTAGAAGTTTGAGCTAAAATTTACTCTCAATCTATTTTTAGCTAAAATGGTTAAAAAACCTCTAGACTATATAATTGAGAAGTAAAGATATTGAATTATAGTAAATAAAATTATTAAGCTATATAAGAAATTGTCTATTTAATAAGCTAAAAGATATATAAGTTTCTAAGAATATAATAATAATTAAGAGGTTTGAAATAGATTGTTATATATATTGTAATATAGAAAGCTAGCCTTGCTAACTATACTACTTAACTTAATGTGAAGAGGGTAAGGATATATATATACAAAAAGGTAAAGCTCAAATAAAACTCAAAGAAGACTCAAATATAACTCAAAGAAGACAAACTCAAAGGCCATAAACTCAAAAATAACTCAGGATATAGAATATAAAATATAGGAAATAGGAAGAAAAACCCAGAAAAATACAATAAAAATAGAATAAAAACTTAAGGAAAAACTCAAAGAAGACACTATAAAATCACTATAAAAACTCAATAAAAAAAGCATATACATGGTAGTAGGTATATGGTCAAAGATATATTATTTATTTATTAAGAAAGGTTAGGAAAAATAGGAGACAAAATCTATCCTGCCTTGGGCAAAAAGACAGGGTTTTTATATCTTTTAGAACTCTATGTAAGAACGAATAATATTTTGTGCTAACAGGTCTGTGTCTGTGCCAACGGGTCTGTATCAATGGGTCTATACCAACAGGTCTGTACCAACGGGTCCATATCACAAGAGTGATAGATTATTATTCGTCATTTTCTATAGTTATATATCTTTAAGCCTTAATAACTCGTTAACTATTAACCTGAATGACAAACGGTAAAAACTATGCTAAGGAAATCAATATCAAGGATTCCATTGGTGGAATCAGATTTGTACTACAATTAGAAGTTACACAGAGTTACTTAATAAAATTTTAAAAATACTAATATACCATTAATATAACAATATTAATAAAAAAAAAAATAAAAATTCTTTATATAATTTCTTTAATTGTTCTATTTGGTTTTCAGAATAATTTTTTATTGGTCTATTTTTATGGTTTGCTAGAATTTTTTTTTCTGATATGTTTAATTCTAATTTGAATTTTTTAAGTTTTCTAAAGTATTTTTTATTAAATACTGTTTCTTTTGCTTTTTTTATTTAAAATATATCCATATATTTTATAAATATTAGGTTTAATATTTTCATAAATCTTTCATCTGTATTTTTAAATAGTACTTCTCGTTGTTCTTTCTTAGTTAGATCTTTTTCTCCTATTTTTATATTATATTTATATTTGTTTGTTTTACAAAGTTCTCTAATTTTAATAATGTTTTTAACTTCTTTTATATTTCCAATATGTTATCTTTTTTGTGAACTCTTCTTGTAAATCATTTTTACCAAATTGGAACAAGAAGAAAAAATTTTTCCATGACATTATCTTGAAAACTTACTAAGTAAATTGATATCTGACTTCTAAATAAAGTTACTTAGCATTTATAAAAGTATCTAAAAGAGAAGCATTTTTCAAGAAAAGCTTTTACTCCATCAAGTTAGTAGCAATAAACACCTCAAAAGCAAAAAACTAGTTTTTTTATCTTCTTGCAAAAGTGGTTCTAAGGACTCTCAGAATTCAAGCAGCTCAGAACAAATTATTATCAACCTTTTATACAAAAATATCAAGAAATACCAAACAATTTACCTTACCAAGCCTTAGCTCTCCACTGAAAATATGATTTCAGAAAGTTCTTCTAGCTTTTTTGGCTATTTTTCTATGTCCTGCATATTTGTACAACTAGAAGCTACCTCTGCTACTACCCAGCCACCAGTCTCAGAAATAGAACACACAAAAAATTTTATTAAAATCACTATCAAAGACTGGTCCAAACCCTCTTTTATTGTTAGCTTCTCTATTTCAAAGTATGCTAGTAATTTTCTTTTCTATATCGATATTACCAAATCTGGCAAGATTCTAAATTTAGTTAACTACCCACCACAATAGATATATTAACATGATGATTCTACCCAATCAATTCTCTTTGACCTAGAGTTTAGGGCAAAGGGGCATGAGGCATGCCCCTAAGGGCATACCCCTAGAGTATGCCTATAGGCATACCTAAAGTTCAAAAAGTATGCTCTTGTCATGTGATATTTAAAGTTATTTTGATTAGCTAATAGGTTTAGATAAGACTAAAAACATAAATACTATATATTCTAAACAATATGTGAGATTTTTAAAAAGTTGCAAACTATATATTAATTATATAATTTAAAAAAAAATATTTTTGTAGATATAAGAAGCATGTTTTAGCTTAAGGCATACTTGTGTATAAGTGTTTTAATTTTTTTTTTCTACTTAATTATTATGGCAGATTATAATAAAATTAGATTAAAATGAAACTAGGGACCTTTTTTGCTCATCTTTAAAGCTTACAAAACTTACTTATACTTTTTTATTAATAAAACTAACTCTAAACCCTAACTCTAACACTAACTCTAACCCTAAAAAATGTTCTATAAAAAATTTTAAATTTTTCTAAAAAAATAGAAAAATTTCATTTTAATCTGATTTTATTTTAATCTGCCACAATTATTATTTTTATATTTATAATTAGTCTATTATCACATAAGTATAAAAGAGTATACCTATAGAGCATGGACTTAACCCAGGCATACCTCTAAAGGCATGCCTAATTTTTAAAGCGTGCCCCAAACCCTACTTTGACCTCACTACACAAAAAAACAATATTGTAAATATTAGTGCCAAACACCCCAAATCTACCCACAACTGTGATCTTACAACTATTACAAATGCTTATGAAAGTAATATAAAACCTTATACAAAGGCAAAAAGCACTACTAACCTGTCTAGAATTCTGTACAACACTATCAAACAAATAAAATCTGACAATAAATCAAACAAAAGTAATATGGAAGATATCACATACTTTGCTACCTCTTATGAACTAGTACACACTTCTACAGATACAACTAAGCCCTCTATAAATATTACAAAGGATACAAACAAAGACACCAACATCCCTGTAGAAGCAAACACAACTGTACCTACCCTGGTCACAACTAGTATAGCTACTACTAGCAACCTTACTACTAGCTACATAAAAAAATCTATTCTAGCCAGACCTAGCTCTTCTACCAACCAAATTACTTTAGCAGCAAATATAGCAAGCAGCTCTAATACTACAAATCTAGCTATTACTAATACTAATCACAAAAAAACTTAGAAACAATGTATCTCTACTTATTATAGCTCCAAACAAGGCCTCTAAATCTGTATTTGGCAGCATTTTCAAACCTCTTTTCAATACCCAGCCCACCTTTTCCAAACCTACATATAGCCAAGTCATTCAAACCAGTTTTAAGCTTCTTGCTACCAATACTCTAGATAATATGAAATGAGCTACAATTGTCTACAACAAGATTATAGCCTCTACTATTACATCATTCAACACTGACTTGTGGATATATAACAGAATTACTATAGCCCTTGAGACTTCTGCAAGAATAAATAGCTTCATTAGCTATAAACTAACCACATCTTACACTACATTTAAACTTCCAGATGCAATTGCACTTAAATTTAACTACTTCAATACCAGATTCTTCGCCACATTTATCTATAACCCCAAAACCACACTCATATATCAAAAAGAATATACTAATCACTTCGACAATGCCCTAGCTATATACAAAAAAGAAAATGAAGTTACACTAACCAATATTACAACCCACAATACAATCTACATGATGTTTAGAAAGATGCTTATTTTACAATATCTTACCAACATCAACCTAAACTGAACATCCTCTAGTCAGAGCTATTATATATGCTAGGGGCTTTTTACAAATTAAAGACTCAATTAATAACACATACAAAGAAATCAAAATACAAATTAACAAAGCAATCGAAGACAGGCTCCTTCCTCTACCAGATTCTTCAGATCAGATATCTAAGGAAATCTGTAAGGTCTTACCCTTTAAGTTTTTAATTATCTAAAAGTCGCATATTAGAGCAGTGGTAAATGCTCTGAGAAGAGTATTCAAGTTTTCTGAACTTCTAGAGGCATACTTTCTCCATTACTCCACACTACAATAACTTATACTTAGTCTGCATCAACTATTCCCTATTATTCACTGATCCTCACTCCAGCACCTTGCAGTATACAAGAGAAAACTAGCAGACTTCTATACTATAACTCAGATCCCTGACACTTACTTCAACCTACTATCTTTCAAGAAACCTCTTCCTACTACCTACTAGGAACTTAACCACAGAGTTTGCAAATTCTTTCCATTCAACTCAGCCACCTCTACTATTCCACTTACTAACATCATTGCTTAGCTTAGAGAATATTACACTTTCAAATTACTTCCTAATGACTACTTTGTTGCAAAGCCTCCTTTACCAAAAGACACTAGCAAAATCAAGACCAAAACAGCATTTACTTACCCTATAACAGAGAACACAGTAGCCAGAGAATTTCTTAAACAAGTCTTCCCCTATTACAGAATTTAATTTTCACTCTTATCAGAAATTATGAAAGCAAACCCAATTAACAAACCTACCCTTTCCACAGCTAAAGAAATAACAGTATACTTTAACATCACCCTACCAATTACAAATACACAACAACTCATAGATATAGCCAGACTTTTTCGCAAGTATTACTACTTTATTCAACTTTCTACTAGCTGGATTAAAATAGAAAACAACCTTCCCAATAGCACTAATATCAACAACACCAACACAACTACCAAAACACTTCTTCTGATCCCTAACAACATTGAAGAAATCATTAAAACCCTTACTAAACATGAGGTTATCATCTTGCTTCTAATCTAATAGCTAACAAAGGTTACCCCAACTATAAAGAAACTAAAGCAATTCTATACTATCAGAATGATACCTGATACTTTGCTCAAACTCCTACTTCTCTCTACCCCTAACTGGAGCATATTCAATAACCTAGCAAGAGCATCACACCCTAATACCTCTAGCACCATCCAATTCTTTGCTAGTCTGGCCCCTATCACAGACAATATCACATCTTCCACATTATCTGCAACAGCCCCACAGAGGAAAACATCCAAGATACCACCAATACAATATCAACAAATACAAGCAATACCTTTCTATTGGATAAAACATTATCAATAGACACTAATGAACACTTTTATGACTAACTCTCTCCAACCAAACACTAGTAATACACTTTACTCTCTTACACTCTCTATTGGCACACACAATATGCAAAAACTTAACACAAACACTAAAAAAAAATATGGAAAAACTACTGCATATAGCACAACCTCAATATTATTAGTTTAACAGAGACCAAACTCTTTAAAGAAACAGTTCATTATAAGCAGTACAATTCACCATACTATATTTATTATTGATTATATACCAACAGCTCTCATGCCAGAATAGCTATTATAATCTGCAACTACTTATTTTTCATATTTACAAAATCCTTACAGTTCTAGGCTATGCTATAGCAATTGATCTCTTTTTTAAAAATGACTTCAAATTCCATATTATTTCTCTTTATCTGCCAAGCAATGATGCACAGCTTAGACTGCTAATACAAAATACAATCATCTAATGGCTACAGCAAGCTATAGTACAAAACATCCTTCTAATCACACTAGGAGATTTTAATGCATCCACAGATAATATCCACTCATAATTGATTAAATACAAGCTTTTCCAATATCTAACATACAACAATATGTATAACCTGGCCTCACATTCCTATAAATCAGCTCCTATATGACACAGAGCTAGCCTCAGTAGAAAAATTGATTATATTTGGTCTATTAACCAATCCTCCAATACTTTACTGATTATGATACTAACAACCCTAATTCTAGTACTTTAAGTAATCACAAAATTCTAATCTCTCATTGGCTTTTTTCTTTCGCTACAACTGGACAATCCAGATACAAAACTTGAACTAAGAGAAGAATCTTTAACTACAAATATATAAACAAAGAAAAATAGAAAAACTTTACTGATCAAGTCAATACTAACCTACAACAACACCATGTACTCTTCTCTACTTCTACCTTAGAAACTCTTGAAACCACCTAGTACAAGATTCAAACTAGTATTATTACCACTGTGCTTCACCATATACCTAATTAAAAATTTATAGTTTACAATTTCTATTACACTTTTTCTTCTAAAGCTATACAACTGCACCACAGTTTTAAAAAACTTGGCAATATTATAAAACAAGTCAAGCACTCAATCAAAACAAACTGCCAGACTTGTATCTAGCACAACACTACTATTACCTAACTAAACTAGCTACATGACCTTCAAATATTTGCCATTTTTACTATATCCTGGCTTGCTACCAACTAGCTAGTAGTAGCTAATACTGAGTGGAAAAAGCTATACCATGTATGTAATTTGGAAAATATCAAACAAACACACTAGCAAATCTTAGAGGCAATTTCTAAAAGATGTACAAAGCTTCAATCAAGCCTTACATCCATGTTCAACAGTATTCTTAATTAACAAAAAGACTCTGTCAGATTCAATAATATCAAGCTAGACCAGGCAGTCATTACAGACCCATATTCAATTAAGTTTCACATTTAATAATATTTTAATAACTAGACAGCTCTCTGACCAATTGACCAAGATCTACTCAAAGAACACTAGCAGGCAGAATACAACCCCAAATCATATATCTCATACATCTGGTACACAACAACACTTGCTAACTTTACTCATAAAGAGATACTTCTTACTCTTAGCTAGCTACCAAATAACAAGGCCTGTGGGCCCTCTAGAGTAAGCTATGAAATGCTCAAACATGCAGGACCCAACTTCTTACAAGCTATCACAGCACTGCTCAACTGATGTCTCTTTTCCCAATTAATCCCAAACAATGAAAAGAAAGAAGAATTTACCCAATTTTCAAAAAATCAATCTTTGATGGCAACCTATTCAATACTAGGCCTATTAGCCTTATTAAGTATATCAAAAAACTCTACACAAAACTCCTTACCAACTATCTCAACAACATTCTATCTGAATATTTAATTCTCTTTTCCTTTAACTACATAGCACTCTCAGACAATTCTAAATCCACATCTTTAACAATATTATAGAAGATGCTACATGTAGCTCTAATTAACTCTGGATTCTCTCACAAGACATGAGCAAGGTCTATGACTCTGTCAATTTTGACCTTTTTCAAAAATCTCTTCACAGAATTAAAATGCCCTAACTACTTATTAATATTCTTTCCAATCTTCTCTCTGACCACACTAACCAAGTCATTACTAATTTTGGACTTACTAACTACTACTCAGTACAGAATACTATCGATTAAAGAAAAACTATAACACTATTATTCTGAAAAATATATTACAACCCACTCATTACAAACATATCACTTAACCTGCCTAGCTATACAATACAAACATCATGGCAATCTAGTTTTATCTCACCCTCCTCAAAACATCTGCTATATTCAATATCTGTTCTTGCTTACATAGATGACACTCTCTAGATAGCCCAAATCAAAAAAGATCTTGAAAAAATAATATATACTGCCTCATCCTTCTATAAAATAGCTAATATTCAAATTAACACTCCAAGTCAGTCTTCATATCAAATCAACTAGTTACAAATATCTCTTTTTTGCAAACTAGCCTTGCTTCAACTCACCTTAATCAGCCATTCAAATTTCTAGAATGCTGGTTTACACTAGACAACAAACAATTTAAACAAGTTAAATTTATCCAAGAAGAGACTTTCAATCTTGTATATATAGCCAATACTAAGAAGATAATAGACAAACAAATAATCTATGTTATTAACACTATAATAATTCCCACTATTGAATACAGAATTCACAACATTGTTATACCACAATCAACATATCTAAAAATTCTAGAGAAGTGCCTCACAATAGCTAAACACAGGGCCAACCTTTTCCGATCTGCACCTAATAGTACAATGCTTAATCACAATATATATACATTATTTACAATATCTGGAAAATACAGCTCTAGCATCATACTAACAACTTTTTTTTAATAATTAACAACAACTCTACCCTCGGAACTACAACTCATATAAGACTTTAGCAACTACAAAATAATCTCTGGTTAACTACTAGCTTATTTCAACACCTTCTGCCCCATAATGATAGACCCAACAAGTACACTACTACTTGCAAACTTATCTAATTGCTCTGACAAGTAGATATAAGCATAGTAGCAAACTCCAACATAGCCTGGCCACAAACAATCTATGATAGCAACTTACCTCTTAAGTCCATACTATCCAAAAATGCCAACTATTAAATATTTAAACAATAGCTCTGATACACGTATATTCTTTACTTAAAATAGCTTAGCTTAATAGACAATAAACACCTGCTAAAATGACAATATATCTCCCCAAGATTATAATACTTTCTCAATGAGAAAAAGCCTCTATAGTTTTTTTTTCTAGAAACTACGGTTCTTAATAACCCCAGCTTATGAACTATACTTCTACAATTTCACCCACCTAGTACCAACTTATTTTTATACCAATCTAGTACTATTTCTAAAAAACTAAAGCTATGGCTACTTATGTACTACCAAGACCAGATTATTATAGAATGGATAAGAAAAAAGTTTAAACAAACTAACTTAATATCTATTATACACTGACAACATAATATAAACCTACAACACTATTTACTATATCTACTTCTACCGATTATATGTACTTCATACTTAGACTGCAATCTTAACTTCAATTAGCTTTTTAACTATTGTACTATTTAGATCTCAAATATTTTGTTTACATAGTTTCTCGGAAGAAAAACACACAATAAGTAGCTTAAACTTAATACCAATTATATTGACCTCCTATACTCTATAGCTATCAAACATCCTATCATAATCCTACCTCTGCCCAGTCTAAATATTATAGACTCTCTAGCCTTAGCCTGTTCTATAATAGTAAAGCAAGTTGACAACTAGTACAATTCACTCTTAGCAACCACAATATACAAATATTTACTTTATATACTGATTAGAGTTGTGACCTAAACTCTTTTTTTTAGTTACAATGTTTCTACTTAGTTTGGGTTTGGGAATTAGTATTTCTACCTAGTTTGAATTCATAACCAAAACCTGAATATGTAACCCATTTTAGTAAATAGTGTCAAACTCAAAACTATCAATTCATTAAATAAATATTTGTCATTTAATAGAATAATCTTTAAATTATTCAACAAATTTGACTTTTAATTAGGTATATCTATGTTTATAGATAATCTAAAGGCCGAATCTAATTCAAGAACAATAGATAGATCGATTATCAATTAATTAAATATAGTTAAGCCAATAATGTGTAAAAAATTTTGTTGAATTTTGGGAATATCAATGTCTCTTTTATTTGTAAGTACAAATAAAATTGCCAAATAATTGTTATTTTATTGTTAGCTAGGTAATAAACAAGCAGAATTTATATTCATTATTAAAACTTATGAAAAAGCTGATTGTCAAATAATATCAGAAATGAAGTGCGATAAAGAATATAGTTATATTTAAATGCTTTTGATTAGACAAACTTATAATTTCATCTTGAGATTTCTATATAAAATCGAAGCATTCATAAGTTAAATAATATAATAAGAAAGGTATGCCGACCTAGTGAAGTGGTGGGGTTGCTGCACCCCCAAATGGCAGGTCTAGAGTTCGAATCCCACAGACGATAATTTTGAAAAAACTAGATCTGTATTGGTTAACGTTAAGATTATCAGTTGGATCCAGATATCTGTAATCTTGGTCACA